>JAHLEZ010000027.1:600000-778146 GCA_020726505.1 Leptodontidium sp. MPI-SDFR-AT-0119
TTCCCGGAGAGTCTCTTATACGTTTTTATAGGCGTTATTAAAGACGAAGGGGACGTCCTTTCTAGTAAATATCGTAAGAAGACGTATAATACGACTATAGTCTTTAATAAATCGGCGGTAAAAGTTATAAAAGCTAAGGTAGCTCTATATACCCCGTATATTATCGGCGTATCACTAGTCCTTGATTACACTAATCTTCTCTAGGTCTACCTCCACGCTATCGACACTAATAATAAATCCTAAGAACTTCGTCTTTTACACGCTAAACTCGGACTTCTTAATGTCAGCCTAAAGTCCGTGTGCTTATAGTATTACTATGACTTTCTTGACATAGACCTTATACTCCTCCAGAGTAGACGAATATATAAGGATATCGTCTATATAAGCCGCGTAGAAGTCGTTAAAGTACTCTATAAGGATATTATTAATAAATCGCTAGAAAGTCGTTAGGCTATTCGTAAGGCCAAAGGGAAGGACCTTATATTTATACGTGTTATATTAAGTATAGAAAGTCGTATAGTCCTCGCTCTTAGGGGACATACGAATACGATAGAAAGCTTACTAAATATTAAGCTTTATAAAGACCTTTATCTTATAAATACGTGCTATTATCTTATCGATTAGAGGGATTAAGTACAGATCCTTTTTTGACAAGGCATTTAACTTCCAGTAGTCGACGCATAGCCGGAGACTGCCGTCGGCTTTCTTGGCGAAAAGAATAGGGGCCGCGTAAGGTGCCCTAGAGGGCTTAATAAAGCCTTTATATAAGTTGTCGATGATGTACCGCTTAATCTCCGACAGTTATTCTTCAGTTATACGCTAGAGAGGCTCAAAGGATAAGTCGTTCTCTTTAGTAAGCTCGATTTAGTAGTCCACACCTTAACGATATACTAGTAGCTCGTCGGAGGCTCGCCGGGAGAAGAGAGGAGCGTACTCTTAGTACTTTACCGGGAGCTTCTTACTTACTAACTCATTATCTTGCGCGTATTTAGCCTCTAGGGCTTCCTCTAGGGTTAAGTCTCTATTTATTGATGCGAGCTCGACACTTAACTAGTTTAGGGCCTCTCGTTAGCGACGAGTCAACTCTTGATCGATCTTATATACTAACGCCACGAAGGTTTCTACCTTATTTTTCTTGGCTCTCTTAAGTCAGAGGTACGTAGTAGACATCGCTACTGCCGATATAAGGAAGATCCTTGTAGTGAGCGCCTTTAATTAATAATTCGCTAGGGAGGCTCTATAGGCTCTCTTGTCTTTGAGTAGTAATCCTAGATCACGGGATATTAAGGGGTTTAATTGATCCTCTATAATACGCAAGCGCTCCTTAACCTCTTTAATAAAGCTCGAGGGTCGAGTCGGCGAGACGCTAGCGGTAAGTCGTATAGAGACCTTTGACTTAGAGGAGTCGTCAAGTGCCGCAATCCTAACTTGCCTCTAACAGTAGTCATCCACGTCTATAAGGGTATCCCTTCGTTCTATATCGAGCTAGTAAGACTTAACAATTAACTTATTAAAACGGTTAATATTAACGAAGACTCGCTAGTTAAAGTACGGCTAGACTAGTATATTTAGTGGCTACTTTAGCCGATTGCGGTTCTTAGTATACGACTACTTTAAGTCGTAATACTCTAGGAACTTCCGACTAATTAGGACGTTAGTGTTTCTTAGGTCAGTCACTAGAAAGGGGAAGTTAATTCGCTGGCGGTCGATCGTTAAAGTAAGTAAGACGGCTGTATTAATTAACTTCCCTTTCTTACTATTATAGCCAGTTAAGACGATTAGTTAAAGGAGGGATATAAACGAGATATTAAATTACTTGACGAGTCTATATACGAGAGAGGTTTTAATTATACTAAAAATATTAACTCCGCTATTAATATATATAAGTGTTTTAGTAAAGAATCTATTCCTTCTTAGTTTAATACTAATTAAGAATTGTCGTCCTCTGATAAGAGCACAGAAATCAAATACTAAGTCCTTCTATAAATTATGGCTTATATTAAGGTGTAAGTCTTTGCCACGGCTTAGGAGTTTTTTAAGAGCTCGTTAATCTTTAATTCCTCGCTAACGACTAACTAAGAAATCGACTTATTAAGGGCTTAGTCTCTACAGCGCTTAAGACAGTCGTTAGCCTAATGGCCGGTCTTACTACAATAGAGATATGTGTTAGAAGAGACGTCCTTAAGTATAAGAGGAGGTACGGGGGACTTAGGTCGGCGTAAGACGGGCGAAGGAGAGGGCGTACGCTGGCGGACATCTAACGACTGTCTTAGAGTCGGTGGTCTTTATACGTGAGTAATAAGGGTAAGTGAAGTTAAACGCTAGCTGTCTTTCTTTAAGATGCCGCGCGAGTCACTAGAGCTAGTATTATTAAAGGAGACTCGAGGGGCTTCGCGGACAGTAGTAGTAGCACGTTTATTAACTCGTCTGGCAGCGATATTCTATAGCTCGCGATCTAAGACGGCTAAGAACTTATTAAGAGCCGTATAATCTCTAGCGAATTTATATTTCTTAGTTCGGATATTATACTTAAGCTTATCTAAGACTTTCTCGTATACGTCGTCGAACCAGCGGTTAAGTGAGATTTTTTTAATAGCCACGTACGTCGTGAACTTCGTACAGAATTCGTTATAAGTTATATTACTTATTTGTAATTAGTTATATTTAAGTTTAGCGGCCTGTACTCGGTTGTAGTCAAAGAAACGTTAGTCTAAGGCCTTTAAGACGTCGGCGGCTCCGTTGTAGTTTCTAGCGAAGTCGGGGTTTATTCGTTAAAGGATAATAGTCTTAGCCTCTCCCTTTATATACTCAAAGTAAGTATAAACCTGCGATTCGCTAGTAAGGAAGTTACTTAAGTACTTTTAAATAAAAAGCTTTATATTTATCTTTTAAGCGTCGTATTTAATTTCGCCCTTATAGTCGCTAAAAGGGGTACGGGAGTACTTAACCTTATTAAGCTCAACGGCAAGGATAGTAGGGTTCAACTTAGGGAGGTAATAGTCGGCGGTAGGCTAGAGGTCCGCCGTAAGAGCACGTATAGATCGGTCAGAAGGGGAGGGAGTGTTAGTCCCTTAGCGAGGGTTATCGATAGTATATTAAGTGAGGGCTTATATAACAGCAGCGGCGACAGTAGAGCTAATAGAGTCCTTGATTAGTTAATCCACCTTAGCTTGTTAAGCGGGGGTAAGGCCTTCTATATTAGTAGGCTCTAGCGATGCGTCGAAGAAGCGCTGGGGTTTGTCCTTTAAGTCTGAGTCGAATCCGTTAAAGCTCTCTGGCTCCTTCGAGAGAGTCTCGACCGAAGGGATAGGGGCGTCGGTAAAGCCTAGCCGTATAATGGCGCTCCTTTCTCTAGAGCTTCGCCGACGAGGGGGAGAAGTCGGTAGTAGTAGTAGGGTAAGGTAGAGAAGTGTTTGAGGTTGTTAATCGATATATTAATCAGACATACGTTCGAAACGGGGCGCGCGTCAAGTTACGGTAAGGCAGGTTAATCGCGAGAGAATATCTAGCTTTCTCTGGGACAGTCTGTTATTAGGGCAGAGAGGTACTTATCTATCGAATAGGCTAAAGTATTAAGGCTCGTTGTTAACTTACTATAAAGGCAAGTCGACAAGGCGCAAGACCGGGTGAGATATAACGCTTTATAGCGAAGGGGTACTAGTCTTTTCTTATGTTACGGCTAGTAAGAGGTTAATACAGCGAGTTGACTCTAGCTTTATATTAGGGCCTCTAGCTACGCTCAGAATCGAGAAGAAAAGACAAGGAGGAAAGGAGAGCTCTCTGTAAGGGGGAGCTTGAGTATAAATACATAAAGGGCCCTCCTAATGGGGCCTAGCGTAGTCGAGTGCCATTCACGTCAATATGTCGCAGGCTCGCCTCCTAGTCTTCCCTATTGGGCTTAGCGCCGTCGCATAGCTAGCGATGCTACGAGCCTATGTCGGTTAGAATACGAGGCGCATCGTAGGTCGTAACATAAGCCATAAAAGGACTATATAATTTAAGTAAGGGAAGTTAGTCGCCTGTACGTTCGTTATAAAGAGTAAGTCGTAAAAGAAGAGTTATATAAAGAAGGGTTCCTCGTGAGCCGGTGGCCGAAGTGGGCCTTAGAAGTAAAAGAGCTTATTATAAATCTAAAAGTACTAGACGCCGCGTGAGAAGTCGATCTGTATATCTTTCTTATAATTAATTAACGTAAAGGTAAAAGTATAGTTATATGCCCGGATATTCGTCCGAAAGTCTTAGTAAAGCGGATTGTCGCTTATAAAGAGATATTTGAAGTATAGCGAAAGCTCCCGGATCCGGGGAAGTACGACGTCGCCCTTTTTATAATAGGCCTTAAAGGGACTATCCGTAAGGGAGAAGTGAAGGGCCCCGCAAGCCGTATAGCGGCCCGTAAGTGGAGTAAGAGTATAAGGGGGAGCTAGTTAGAAGCGTGAGAGGAAGCTAAGAGGCCGTATATTAAGGGGGTTAGTAGGAGGGTCCTTAAAGACGTTAACTAGGGCTGTGACGGACGGTTGACGGGCCCGTTACTAGCGCCGCGGGGCTAGTTCGTTCGCAGAGACGTCTATAAGAGGCCGTCAACGGCGCCGTAAAGTAGGGAGAGTATTTAGGTCGAGTTCTTGTAAGGCAGGGCGCTGATTAATAGTTTAGGCACGTCGTCGCTCCTAGAGATAAGTTAGACGCGTCCTATAGTAAATTAGAGGTATATAAACTATATAAGTTATATAAGTCTTACGGAGAGTACTTATACGCCTACAAGGGAAGGCCGAAACTAGTAAAAGACAGGCGCACGTTAAATAAGTTCGTAAATCGTTTATTTAAAAGGAATAACTATAAGTAAAGTAAAGCGTAAATAACGCGTTATATTCTAGGGCTAAAGGTTTCGTGTTTATCATGTGAAAGTTTTTCTGACGTAAGGTGGCCCGACTGTACTTTAATATAGTAAAGAGATTAACGTTTTATAAAGATATTATTAAGCGAAAATCGTTGATTTTAGTGCAAATAGGTGGTCCAAATGGTGGGGTGGGGACTTAACGTCCATCCCTACGTGCTGGAAAACCCTACGTGCCGGAACGACTTCATAGTTTGAGGGTCTCAAATCTCCACTATATAAATATATAAAGTTATAATCGGTTTGCTATTGTTCTTTAGCTATTTCTCTATAAAGGCTTGACTTGCAGTTAGAAAAATACTAGAGTTTGGCTATGCTGTTAATCGTCCCATTAATAGTGTCGAAAGCTGCAGTAGCTGTTCCTCCCAGCTATATTATAATCATTAGCCTGTATCCAAATCTCGTGACTGAAGAACGAAGCCACTATCACAAATGAATATCGCCCTGAGGTTTAAAGACATGTTTGTTTTGATTCAGTTCAAATTGATAGTAATTAAATATAGGGTAGGATGTCGATATCCCGATCGCTGGCTGAGCTTAGGCTCATACATGGGCATCACTACGGCCTATCCCCTTAAATGCCGCATCCACGTCACCTTCAGCGACTGGCCCTGTAGCGGTACGCTAAGTGGCCCCACATTACAGGGCCTACAGGGCCCGTGCGCTGGTAAACAAAGAAGTAAACAAAGGCCCTTATCCTCACCAAATTTACCTACTTTTTGCGTATTTTACGATACCCAAGCATGCCGGAATCGACGGTACAGGATCCTACTGATGCAGGCACCCTGCGGCCAGCGCAAAAACCACTCGAGAGGCATGGGACGCATTTTGAACCTATGGATTGCCCTGAATTCGACATGGAGCTTGACTTACCTGAAGATGTGTCTCCTAACGATCCTATTACACTTTTTACACAGTATTATACGCCTGAAATGATAGATAGGATGGTAGAAGCTATAAATGCGTACGAGAAACCGACCTAAGATTTGCCTAATAGCCGTGCCAAAAAGTGGTATCCAACGAGTCGACAAGAGCTGTACCTCTTCTTCGCATTCTTGATTTATATGACAATTTATCTATTAAACAAGATCGAAGACTATTGGAATATAAAGAGGATTACGCCTTTCTATGATATTACTCGTTGTTTTTCCAAGAATAGGTTCTTAGAGCTTTGTACCCGATTTCGTATGGCACATCCGGATGTGACGGATGATTATGAAAAGGTTAAATATCTCCTTTATTCTCTTATAGATTTGGCTAATTCTAAGTTTAGGTTGAACCCTTTAACTCGCACGTTCAATCTATTAATACTCGAATGTGGCGCCCTGGCAGAGATGTTGCTGTAGACGAAGCTATCAAGTGATATACTGGTCGATCGAAAAACATTACGACAGTCCCTGGAAAGCCTATTTCGACTGGGTTAAAGATATGGGTTGTTGCACAACGAGGTTTCTTTCTCCGATGGGTGTTTCATAGACCAGGAAAGAAAGGAGGGCCTGTTGGGGTACGAAAACCGAAGGAAATCAACAAAACTCAGTCTGTGGTGCCACATCTTTTGAGCCTACTCCCGCCTGCCAACTACTACGTTTACCTTGATAACTTGTTTACGTCGGTCTCTCTTTTTGAATATCTACGGAAGTTAGGCCATGCGGCAACCGGTATAACACGTACGTCCTCTGGAATTGTTAAAGATTTGGTTGATTTGAAGGCTAAGGACAAAGGGCCGAATGCTATGCCTTGGGGAATAGTTCATGCCTTCCCAACTGAGTCGAATATGGTCAACCAAACCGGGTTTAAAGACAGCGCTTTTGCTCTTGCAATGTCGACATTTTGGGACGGCATAAAGAAGGTCTTACGGCTGCGAAAACGTCCTAAATTGACATCCAGTAATGCAGCAACATTAAGGGTTCCTTTTGGGGATAAAGCCACCAAACACCTTTGGATTCCTCAGCTCTACGACGCCTATAACCATAATATGGGATATGTCGATATGGGGGATCAACTGCAAGGTCATAACGCTGGTTTACGTCGCTTGCGTAGGGGTGCTGTACAGGCCCTACATCAGTTCTTACTTTTGGTCGTCTTGAGTAACTGTTATTTAATCGCACAGTTCTGTGAGGTTGAAGAGAGTACAGTTAACCTTCGCAGTCAAGACGATTTTAGAATACAGATTATTGAGGCTTTAATAGTAATGGGTAAGGCTACCTTAGAGGTATCGGACGCCTCTATCGCCCCAGTGGAATCAAGGAAACGCCGGCACTCAGGCATATCCCAAGACAAGTATAAAGTGCCTATCTATCGCCACGAGCACGTTAAATTGGCTACTAGGTCAGATTGTTGGGCATGCAAAGGGGGTAGGCTTTGGGAGGCGGTACCGAGAAAAAGAATAGCTCTGGCAGAAATAGCTATTAATGCTGGCCGTCCCACAACTCGGAAGACTACAATCTTTGGGTGCAAGCAGTGTCAGGTCAACCTTTGTAATAATAACCATTGCTTTGACCTCTACCATAGAAAATCATAAATCTATTGCGCTCACAGCTCAATTTTGGGTGGGGGACGAAATTTGGTGATGTTCGCTTAATTTAGGGCCTCGCTTACAGGCTCTACAGGGCATTCTTACAGGCTCTTCAGCGACGTGTATGGAATGGCATTTAAGGGGATACGTGCAACTGTCGCGTTGCATGTCGCTAGGTGGTATCATGCTGCTGTCGAGGACGCGAGAGAGGGACGCGGTAGGTAGGTAACACGATACCCGAGAGCATGGCGGAGGCAGAGAAGAGATTCGAACGGGTTAGTGAAGCCACGATAAGGGGTACAGGAGAGAAAATAGGATGGATGGTTAAGGCACTCCATGGGACGATACGACTTCTCGGCCATGTCGAACTGAAGATGTAATTGGGTGATAGCGCAGATGCCACACGTGATCGTAACGAGTAACGACCCCGCTTCAAGAGCTTCTAGCATAAAAGACCTTTTCCGAACTTCGATCCTTAAGGCACTGTCACGCTTTCACAAAGAATCACTCATCTCAGATTGCCACTCACCCACCACCTTCAAAGAGACCGGAACGGACCGTCGCTCGCCCACAATGGCCTCCCGAGCCAATCCGAGTGAATCGGGCGGCGCCGATTTTGCCCGGGTAATCGCCTCGCTCTTGACAGCCCAGAACTCGTGCCCAGTGCATGAGCAATGTGATAGCAGCTGTCCGAAGCGCATCGGTGTCCGTCGATATCGGCTTATGCCTGATGGCGAGAGACGAGACGAGGTGGACATGAGAGCACAGTTAGCCGCGATGAATCTCAATGCCGGGCAGTCAAAGCAAACACAAACCCTGACGATCAGCGACAACGTGCCCAGCTTCACGTACTCACCTCTCGCACGGCCAGACAGCATGATTCGTCTTTTGAAAATCAAGCGGGGGATCTTTAGGGCTGACCCTGTTGATTGCGAACTGACCCATTTCGACATCAACAGTCCCCCTGCCTATGGAGCCCTCTCGTACTGCTGGGGAGCGCCTCCGGATGATCGCAAGTTTCTGTGTAATGGCAAGGTCTTCTACGGCCGAGCGAGTCTGGAGCGGGCGCTGAAGCGACTTCGCGCTGGGTTCGGGCCTGGAGAAAGGGAGGAGTACATCTGGGCCGATGCCTTGTGTATCAACCAGCAGGACCCCGCAGAGAAAGGTTCCCAGATTTGTCTCATGGAACGCATCTACTCGAGTGCAGCCACCGTTTATGTAGACCTTGGAGATACGGAAGGCTCTGAGGTCTTACTAAACGATTTCACTTTACGATTCGGTGGTGCGGGAGGCATGGGTATGCAGGACACACTGACGGAGTCAGGCCATCCGGAACACCCTTTGCACTACAAGACGGCCTTCCAGGCTCTTACCCAGCCATGGTTCACCAGAACATGGATTATCCAAGAAGTTGCCCTCGCCCGGCGGGCCAAATACATGTTCGAGGGCAACATCTTCACGCAGGAGCACCTGGACAGCATTCTCAGCAAGGATGCCATGCGGGCGAACCCAAGCCGTCTGCAGGAACTAATGGGAAACAAAGTTGCGCTGGGGGGCTTCTTGAATTACACCAAGCTGCAGCAGATCAAGAATCACAACGGGAAGATGGACCCGCTGCAGCTGATCCAGTTGACGCGAGACTTTGCCGCGACGAATCCCGAGGACAAGATCTTTGGGCTGTTTGCGCTCATGACCGATGCTGATCGTGAAGCAGTCGGGCCTTACTCTCGGTCGGTGCAGCAAGTCTTCCGACGCTTTGCCGCTTTGCAAGTCCGTCGAGGCCAGACCATCATGATGCTCGACAGTGCAGGCCTCCAGCGACGGCGCCTGGAGGGAATTAACCTCCCTTCTTGGGTACCGGACTGGACAGCGCAGAACACATCGCCGAAGGTGATCTCCACCCTCTGTCCCGTGCCATACTCGGCCTCCGGCTCTGCGCAAACGCACGTCCAGCTCGTCGGCGACGCAACAGGGACAGGCGGGCTCAGCGTCCGCGGCTTGCTAGTTGACACTATCGACACTGCAACACATGTGCACAGCGCGCCGCGAACATCCCGAAACGGTGAGCCAGACTTTCTGGTCTTCCACGACAAGTTCCGCGCCGCGTTCGACGAGCTCGTTAGTCAAGGTAAGTCCGTGTATAGCAATAACGAGGAGGCGTTCGCGCGCCTCCTGCTCATGGACGACATGTACACGGGCCGCAACGCTATCCTGTACAGCAGCCCCATCGTCGATCCGGCGGCGACGTACCAGGGTGCACTAGCTGCTTGGCGGGAAGGGAGAGGATTTCAGGCTGGGATGAAGATGAATTCTGTGCAGACATATCAGATGCAGGCGAGCACAACGGCTGTTGGGCGCGGGTTTTCAACTACGCGGACTGGATACATTGGATTGGTACCGCCTTTGGCGCAAGCTGGGGATCTGCTTGTGGTGATTTTCGGTGCTACAGTGCCGTATGTGGTGCGCAGGGTGCAGAGTGGGTATTTGCTTGTTGGCGATGCGTTTGTACACGGGCTCATGTATGGCGAGGCTTTTGGGAGGCAGGATTTACGAGCCACGGATATCGTGCTTGTTTGACGCCTTGTGTCAAGAGATCCAGTACACGGTAGGAGTCTATTTCGATAATTTTAGTCGCCGTATTATCTGTCGAACTGAAAATGAACTTGATTGAGAGATTTGTAAGCGATGAAACGGTCGGTCTTACGGATACGAATAAATAATACCAACCAACGGAAGCCTTCCAAAGGCTCTAAAGGTAGTCACAAGCATTGAGGTCATTACTAAGCTGGATATAGCGCACCTAGCGTGGCCTTTCTACCTCAAGCTTTATAATTGAAATTACGTCGTAAATATTGCGGGTTTGTTTCGCACTAATTATAATCGTTACTTACTTTAATCCGAGGTACAGATCTGCGTGGCGATTATACATGAATTTGCGCGCCATAGCAGCCACAAGACTAGTGACGATTTCCTGTATAAGTGTGAGGCCGTAAAGCTTAGATAAGACCCCTTTATAAGTATTAAGGATAGTGTAAGCTTTATAGTAAAGTTGTAGTAGAGGAAGTCTATTATGCTGTAAAAGGAGACTCTTTGCAGATCAGGCGTGAGGGCGATGATGTGACTATGATTTTTTGATGAGAAGGGTTCAGGGATGTCCAGATATAGTTATAGGATATAACTTATAAGAAAATATATAAGACATTGAGGTATATACTAATTTTAAGATACTTGAAGTCAAAGTACTTATTATTTTTTCCAGCACATAGGGTTTTCCGTTACACAGGGATGGACATTAATTAGTGTACTCGGTTCCTATCTTAAAGTCACTAGAAATGTTAGCTCTCATGTAATCATCCCGTGTGTAATGATCATTAGCACGCTGAGGTGATTTTAGCACAATAAAATAGCTGGAGAGACGCTGAATTATAACTAGTGATACTGTATGATACAGAAGCTAATTGCTAAAGAGGGAAGATTATCTCTTCCCCGCTCTGCACACATATACACAGGGTGTAAGCACTAGGGCACGTGCTATTACACCGTGACTCAAACTAAAGTCCAAGCTTCGATGCTAACACTAATACTTGGGCTTGTCCTTACATTTACTGGCGACGTGGGATATGACTCAAGATCGTGGAGTGTATAGTGGGGCATAGGAGGCGGCTACTACTGCCCACGACGTTAAGACACCTAAAGACTCGGGTCGTCACGAACCGAACCGTACAAACGTAGCACGAACTAATACCCTTAGTTATCCCCTAAGTCCCCACCCCACTATTCCGCGCAACCATTTACCGCAAAAACAGCGATTTTCGACCCTTTCTAATTATATTAAAAATTAATAGAATTTTATAAAACTTTAAATTCGGAATATTAATATATATATAATTAAGAATGAAAATTATAAATTGGTTAGGATTATATAATATTATATACTAAGTGTTTGAAACTTGAGTTTTCGCTTACTATACAAATTTGGTGTGAAATTTATTTTTCTTATTTTTCAATTATTTTTGTAGGTTATTATTAGAAATACTTAAAGTTAAGAATTATATAAGATTATATAAGATCTCTTAAGTGCATCCTATTTTTAGGTTATTTGCTTTAGTAGTCCTTTTTCAATTAAGTAAAATATAAAACACTATACAAATAATTCGTATAAGAAATATAAATTACTTAATTACTTAATAACTACTAATAGTAATATATTAAAATTTAGGGTACTATAACTTAAATAGATATTCTACTTATGGTTTTAGTTTTAAGTGTTTTTATCTATTAGTTAAAAATATATTTTTCGTATTTTTTATATGTAAAAAATTGAATTTAATATTATAAAATATTACGTAATTTATAACTTCTCTTCTTTTCATATATTTATAAATAAAGTATAATAAACTTATTATAAAAGTTTTATAAAATTCTATTAATTTTTGATATAATTAGAGAGGGTCGAAAATCGCTGTTTTTGCGGTGAAAGGGTGCGCGGAATAGTGGGGTGGGGACTTACGTCGTAATTCCGCTTTAGATCAATTCGTTTTAATAGAATTAGGATGATATATAAATAATACTTTACTAGTTTTGCTTACCGAGTTGCGTCCTTATAGGCTGCTAACTTCGCCTTTTACAAGAGGCGGTTTTTATGAGATGAAAATAACCTCTAGATTTGTTAATATGCCGCACCTTAATAATAGGAATTTTGCATGTGCTTTATAGCCTAATCTACCTAAGATGCCTTGCGTATATTAGGTGCTAGCTCTTAGTTCTATTACACCGCACAAAGGGATAAAGTTGTTTGTCGTCTATCGTTTACATTAAGCAAGAAGTGGAAATTATCGCTATTAACCACATTCACATAATTATCGCAATCTTTAAATACTCTTACACAAAACACACTCGACTTAATACAATAAACTAATAACTACTACACTACCCTCTTTACATATTATAAACGATCATATTTTTAGCCAAGTACGTAAGGAAGTTAACGACAAGATCACTTAAACTAAGACCAGTAATATAAATCAGACTATAAACGCCGCTAGCTTATCCAAAGAGAAGCGTAAGCAGAATAAGCGTAATAAGGAGCAGCGTGAGAAGGAACAGCGCGAGAGAAATGCTATACGTTCCTTACTAAGCTCTTCACAACCCTGAGACTTGAGAACCGAGATACTGATAATTATCTTCAAAAGGAAGGTGGCGGCGGCGGTAACAACAGCACTAGCTAAACGTAAAAGACTTAAGAATAATAGCTAAACTTTAACGCACGCATCGTATAAGTCACTATCGCTCTTATCTATAAGCTACAATTTGCGTCTTGTAGTTCCCTTAATAACAAAGGCCGGCTCGGAAAGGTGCTTAGTAATCTATATTTCCTTAGTTTACTTGGCTAATCGAGTTTTACTTTAACTTAAGAGGTACTTTCACGAGGCTAAGGCAATGCTACACATCCTTTATCTATAAATAGGGCATTAAAGTAAAGGGAAAATGCAATAAACTTATATTATATCACTTTAGTCTCTAATAAATCAGAACAATCATCTGTGAGATGAATAAGATGCTTAGTGTGACGCTTGCCCTAGAAAGACGGCAATCACGTGTAACTGACGCCTCACATATCAACACAAGACATATGATAATACTAAGTATTAACTTAGAATCTACAATTATAGAGGAAAGAAGGTAAGGAAAGAAGAGGTTTATATATAAGAGGTTAGTATACTTAGCATTATAGTAATCTCGGTACGTCCTGATCGGGAAATACTAAGTAGAGCCGATGGAAATGAGGCTTTGGGCATCGCCGGTTATTACACTACCCCCCTCTCCGAAAAAAGCTCGTCCTCGAGCGTTAGTTTATCTCTTTATCGTTATCGAGGTTATCGTAGTTATTAACGCTATCTTCTAATACTTTAATCTATTTAGGTAGCTTAGTAGGGGGTCCTGCTTATTCGGGGTAATTAAGGTGGAAATCCTTAACTTTACATAGAGTATACTTAAGGTTAAAAGCGTTATACTAATTTAAGTTAACGTCTTGATTAAGCTAAGTAATGTGGTGGGGAAGACTCTCGGTAGTCTTTTTGTCACCTGACCGGATAGGCTCTTTCTACATAAAAGAGCTCAACACTTGAAAACAACTCAACAAGCAAGAACTTTTCATAGATATTATTTAATACACTTTTTTCTCCTCCCCTCACTCGACTTTTCATGCTCTTCAGATATGTATTATCTCTAGATTTGATTGATCCGCGATTTCCTACACCTAGTGTGACGCTTGCCCTAGAAAGACGGCAATCACGTGTAACTGACGCCTTACATATCAACACAAGACATATGACGATGCTAAGCATTAACTTAGAATCTATAACTACAGAGGAAAGAAGGTAAGGAAAGAAGAAGTCTATATACAAGAGGTTAGTATGCCTAGTACTATGGTAATCTCGGTACGTCCCGATCGGGCAGTACTAAGTGGAGCCGGTGGAAATGAGGCTCTGGGCAGCGCCGGTCGTCACACCTAGAATCTCTCCCGTACCTCACTACATGCTACCTCTCTTGTTGTGTGGTTTATTGGACTTTATCCCTCCCACAGTAATACGGTAAGATAAAGTCTTGCCCTTTTTGTAGTAGGTAACTACTTTTTCTAGTTTCTACTCGTCGTCGTTTATAATATTAATCGGCAGGGGGGCATCTTGTACTTGGCCTAGTAAGGGATTATTAGGATCTCTACGTAACTTACTAATTAGAAAGAAGTTGTGGACCTTTATACTCGCTAGTAATTCTAGGCGGTATAAGTGTTTTACCTTCTCGAGTACTTTAAATAGTCTATTAGTTAGTATATTTAACTTCTTAAATAAACGGAGTGTCTTAAAGCAGCGTATATTAAGCTAAACTAAGCTGTTTTTATTAAAGTCGACATCGCGGCGAGAGGCGTTATAAGATCGAGCCATTTTGGCCTAAGCCATAATAAGGTTTAACCGAGCTATATCCTATGCTTTCTTATAGCGTTGAGTACAGTTAATAGCTTGTTAGGTGTTTAATTTATTAGCGGGGGTAGCTAAGTCTAATAAGTTAATTTTCTAGTCCTAATCCGTGCGTGTTGTGTATTTATAAATTACCTTAAATAGAGAGAGCCTCCCTAGAGAATCGTGGGGGATAGACATCTAGGCATAGTCTATAATAGAGAGGTACTTTGACTAGTCGTCTTAGTAATACATAACAAAGGGTCTAAGTCGTCTCTGCAGGTATTAGTTATATACTTTAGTTCGGCCATTTGTTTAGGGGTAATTAGCGGCTAATAGTTGTCTTTTGGTCCCGAGGATCTTCAGCAACAATTATGCCGCCACCACAAGCCTACGGGACCAAGTCTATTCATTATGACATTGTAGAGCAGCCTCTTGGCTCTATATAATAGCGCAGGCCGCGGTCTGAGTGCTGCCATATGGCAGGGGTAAGTAGCTCGGGTGAAGCTGGTTCTGCTCCACTTATACTCTCTCTCTCTCTTTCCCAGGATTCTAAGATCCCCCACATACTAGTGCTATTGTTAATCGCTTATTAATTTAGTTTGAAATAAGGCAGCTTATAAAGTTTAGTTTATTTTCTAATATAATTCTTTATAAGAAATTATAACAATTTAATAATAGGCGGCGGAAACAAGATATTTATATTTAATATTATTATAATAATAATTTACTAGATCTCGAATTTCGATTTTAGCTTTCGGGACGGACTCCTACTAATGAGCCTCACTATAATTAAAAGGGTGGTATAACTACTTACGCGAGTGAAACTACTTGCGCGAGTAAAACTACTTACGCAAGAATAAGTGGATCGTATAATAAAGCGGTATTTAGTATACTAAGTAGAATCGGTAGCATAGTCGGAATTAAAGCTAACGTCTAAATTAAATAATTTAAATAACTTAAAAATACGCCCGAATTAGTTAAAATTTAATTTAAGTAAAATAAGCTAAAAGTAAACGAAGAAAGATTTATAATTAGAGGCAAGTTTTATATTAAAGGTAAGTTGTGTTTAATTACGTAATATCTAATTATCGTCTCGTAAATAAATTTCTTTAATAAGAATAACTTTATTAAACTACTTAATTAAAACACGAGTAAATTTAGTCCTAAGATTATTTTTATATATTATAAATTAAAAGGCATTATTTTATGTTAATTAATAATAGTAGCAGAAATAGTTTTAATTAAGAGTTAAGATTTAAAGTAAAAGCACCTTCAAACTTATAAGATACTAAAGTCGAAGATCGAAATAACGTTATAAGGAGTTAATTAAAGCTACCTTAGTTAAAGCTAACGGTTAAAAAGGCTAATATCTCTTATTATTTATCCTTTAAATCCTAATTAAATTCGAAAAATATATTATATTTATAAACTTAACTATTCTGTTTATAAGTCAGCTATTTTACTTTACTTCCTTTTTTACAAACGTATTATATAAACTTAAGTAAATTCGACGTGTATCTAATTTTTATCCCACTTCGACTTTTTTTCTTAACTAGTCCTTTTATTTTTATAAACGTACTAAGACGAGTTATTAATTTAAAAGACCCTTCAATCGTTAAAGTAATTTTGTATATATAATATAACCTTAATAACGAGGCGGACTAAGCTAATACATATGTAAATTTATATCCTAATAGTATTCACCTGCGTATTACATAGTAACGCTTTTACTAATTAGCTAAGTGTGGTACAGAAGTGGAGTAGAGCCTTGCGATTAACGTAGGTCGAATTGAAGTGATTAATTATTATCTAAAATAACGTCTCACCCCCCCCCCCCCCCCCCCCTTTTTGCCCACCCCCGCCTTTAGCCCACCTCGCTTAATTCTAACACTTCATATTTAAGACTTAATAACTCTATTTTACTTTAACTTTGTCGAGCACTGTAGGGAGGAGCTTCAGGTAGTTTGAAAGTCTTGAATTGTAGAGTAAAGGGGTAGCTCCCTAGCCATACGGGAGCTCCAGAGATCTAGTTACATAAGCAGCTTTTGGTTGGTTCTAGCGACCACCGTAGGCCCTAGTAGTCCTAGTGCACGACACACCCCCTTCGCTTAAACAACAATAGGAGTAGTAAGTGAACGTAAACAGTGCCTAACAATAGCTTGAACGACAATAGTAGTGGCTAAGCAATATAAAAGACAAATATCGCTAAGATGTCGACGCTAGAGGTAGTAGTATATATACTCAAGTAAGTCCTTCCGAACGTTCTTTCCTCTTTACGCAACTTCCACGCAAAATCAGTAAATATAGCCAGGAAGTCTCGTGCCGGCCGCGCCGCCCTCGCCGCCAACGCCGCCGCTGCTCGCGCAGCAAGAAAGTGTGTAAGTATCAAGCTCCCTTCCTTTCTAGTCGTTAATTTGAGAGTTATAATGTTATTTTAAGGCTATAGAAGCCTTAGATCGAGAGTTAAATATGTACTAATGTCAGTTTTGTAGGCCGCCCGCCGCCCCTCCACGCTACTACTACCCCCACTACTATAACAACCACTACCAACCCCTCGGCGTCTCGCCGTGGCTAGGGCTACTCGTACTGTCCCCTGCTCCCACTACATTCGCAGTAGTATGTAGGGAGAGCCGGGCGAACTATGCCGCGACGAGGCGTCGTCGGTGCAGTGTTTTTATTATTACAAAAACAACAAGGCTAACTACGCCCCCGCCCCCCGCTACGCCGCGGCCCTCTTCGCCGGCTACTTAGTAACTAGAGCTCTCCTAAAGAGTTCTCGCGTATATATTCATAGTAGTCGCGAGGTATTATAGTAGCTTGAGCTAACTCTGACTTGTAGCGCCTCACCGCCCGTCGAGCCGCTATCAAGGCTACGTTAGAGGAGGAGGAAGAGGAAGATGAGCCAGTCGTTAGTTCTCTTGCTCGTAAGTTCTCCCTTATTAATTTGAGACAACGTCTAACCCTATTATAGCTACTCCTCGTAGAGAGTCCGCTGTGCCCCCCCCTCGCCCTATTCTTGGCGTTGGGGCTACCTCCAGCTCTACTAGTGTTAGTGCTAGTACTATTACTAGTATTAGTAGACCGTCAGTCGCCGCCGTCGCAGCGCGCTCCGCCGCCCGCGCCTTTACTCTCGCGGAGGTTGACGTGCTGGCTAGAGCCGTTCAGCGGTTAATAGACCTCTTACTCCCTCCCTTGTGAATAGAAGGGGCTTTATAACCCGTAAGTCGCAGCTTAAGAACGTTACCCTAGTGTTTTATCTACTTGTGGGTACGTTAGAGCGGCTTTACAACCCAGAAGTAGTAACTTAAGAACGTGTCCCTCATGTTGTCGTCTTTCTTACGCGTCAAAGCGGCTTTATAACCCCGAAGTGGCAGCTTAGGAACGTGTCCCCTAAATATAAATAACTTCTACTTTCTATTTCGTAGCTTCTCTATTACTATAACTATAATCTAAATATAATATATGAAAATAAAAGAGTGTAATTGTGCCGTAGCACGTAGCTCAAGTGAGCTCTTCGATAGTCGCTCGAGCGTCTTAAAGGTTTAATAGTATTACGAACGTCTCAAACTTCTGTCAGGGTAAGTTTTTCGTCAAGTCGTCTACTAGTATATCGTTTATTAGGAGATACGTCACCTAAAAACTCCCCTTCTTATGCTCTTGTCGTAGCCATATGTTCTATATGTCGATGTGCCGTAATTTAGTTGAGATACATTAGTTCTCTTTAATTATTAGGCGAATCGTCTGTTTATTATCACAGAATATATTCTATAGAGCTCCCACATTAAGCATCAATTCCTTGAAGAAGCGCTAGAGCGTTATAACCTCCTTTGCCGTACGCTCTAGCGCGAGTAACTCTACCTCCGTCGTTAAAATAGTCACAGTATCTTATCTTAAGGCTTTCCAAACGATCGCACCCCCAAACAATATAATAATAAATCCCTAAGAGGAACGCCGTGTGAGCTCGTCGTTAGCGAATGAGGCGTCCGAGGCCACAATCAGATGAGTCTCCCTGTCTTCGTAACGATAGACAATAGCTAAGAATCGCGAGCTAAACAAGTATTTAATGGTCTAATTTACTACTTCCAGGTGCTTGTCGCTCGGGTTCGTTAAGAAGTGTAATAGCTGAGACGCAGCGAAAGCGACGTCTAGCCGCAACATAATAACTATATAAAGGACCGACCTAACTTTCTCTTAGTACTCTTTAATCTACTTTAAAGTAGCGGTTCTAGTGTATTTGATGAGGTCGTAATGTGGCAGAGGCGTGCTCGGGCACTTCCCGTCTACTAAACCAAACTTTTATACGACCTTTTCAATGTACGTGTCGTGTAGTAGTAACACTGACTTCTTATCTCAGTCTCTAACTACTCTCACTCCCAAGAACCACTCCACGTCTCCTATTACTGTGAGTTCGTAAGCTAAGTACAACCTATTAATAATTTGTTGTCCTTCTTTAGCTTTTAAGGCGTGGTATAGAACCTAAATATCGTCGACGTAAAACGCCACGAAGACTGTTCTCGTCTCATTCGTGAATATACAAGGCTCTTCAGCCAGTAAGGTGAGTTGGAGCTTACTAAGCGTCGTAGCGAAGTCTCCGTACCACAGCGCAGGGGAGTCTCTTAGACTATATAAGGCTCGGTCGATCTCCACTACTATGCCTAGTCTTTTCCAGCCGTCTAGTAAGTAACACGACACTAGGGCGCTCCTCTCGTCTCTCTTAGCGTTCACGAAGGCATTAACCACGTCGAATTGCTTGACTTCCAAGTCGAACTAGGCCGCTAATGCCATAACTACTCTAAAAGAGCGTGCGGCGAGCGTTATAGCGTAAGTTAAAAGAATCGTTGAGTCGTCTTATATGTCTCCTCGCACTATAATGCGCGATCGGCAGCGCGTTAATTGTCCTGCTAAATCTACCTTATATGTGAAGACCTATTTCAAAGGAATCGGTGGTGTTATTGCGTCTTCCCTAGGAATCATTCTCCAGTAGTTTCGAGCTTCTAAGTTAGAGATCTCTCTCTCTACGTTTACTCTAAATTGCGCACCCCAGGCGTGGCTATCTAGCTCTGCCTAGTTCTTTGGAGCTTTCGGAAGCTTCCCTTAATATAAGATTTGTGAGTTAGAGCCGACCGTAAAGTCAGCTCTCACTTTAACACCTGCGACAGCCGCTACTATTACTACGTGCACTGTCACAGTGTCGTCGCCGTCTGCCCGCGTCAGAGTTTCACTATAGAATGTACTAGTGAACTCTCTTAACCGCGAGTAGCTGTCTTGTCGTGGAGGCATTACGAGTAAGTAATGTCCTCTCACTACGAGTCTGTCGTGTTCTCTCCACACCTCTCGTGTTACGTAGATACGATCACGTTCTTGTCTTCGTCACTGTTGTCGGCTCTCTCTAGCTGACATAATAACATCGCCCGACCTAGTCGCTATAAGAGGAGCTTCTAGTCGCTTAGGGACCTACTACTCTAGGTCTTGTGGCCTCCGACTCGGCAATACGACTTAAGGGTATATTCGTTAGCGCGCCACCTCTATGCCTGAGTCTATTAAATCACCACGTAGGGCGTTCCTCTTAGACTGAATTTCGATCATATAATCTTTAGTAAGTCTTAGAACACCTCGACTCAACCTCTCATAGGGAGTTAGAGCTCTACTATTACTCTCGATACTGTCGTCGTAGAGAGCCAATTCGTTACTTACCCCCGAGTTCTGACTCTCGTAGGGGACTAACGCCTCTTCTATAGCCTTCGGACTTGACTCGTATAATACTAGCGCCCCCTTCGTCACTCCCGAGCTAGTCGGAATATCCGGAGAGTCAATTTCTATTAGCGACTATGCCTTCATTAGTGCTGGCTCAGAAGCCGAAGGAGGTAATATTAGCACATCTTCTATCTCTATATCTTCAACAGTAGCATTTAGCGCGGCTAGTCGTTCGTTCGTAACGTTCTTTATAATGTTACTTATATTAAACCCTACGTCTAGAGCGACGTCGTCTTCCTCTATTATAGTGATAAGCTCTTTTAAAGTAGAAGTGGTTTAGCCGACTAACTTCTCCTCTTCCGGAGAGTAAAACTTCGTCTCATTAAAGCGAACGTTACGTGTAATGACGACACGGCGTAGCTAGGGCACCTAGATCCTGTACAAGTTAGAAGCAATATAATTAACTAAGTATCTGACGTGCGCCCTAGGGTTGACTTTGAAGCTTCTTTTGTCTCTCTCGGCCTCTCTGTCGCTTTTCACTAGATATGCGCGCGCCCTATACGCGTGCTCCCCACTCTAATCTGGTCTCAAGTCTGTCGAGAGCTTCTTTACGATTAGTAGGTCATACTACCGAAAGTAGCCCCGAAACTACTCTTAAAGTACTTGGTTTGGACTCTTCATTTTCCGTCGTGCGAGGGGGCTCTTATTATATAGCCAGATCGCCGCGTGGCACACTTTAGGGTATAAGTTTAGTAGTAGATTCGCTTAAACACGCATTTTTATCGATTTAGTAATGATTTCTTGCCCTGCGCGCTCTAAGCCGCCCACTAGTTCTTTAGTGTGCGCCGGGGGGTTCTCTACCTCTATTCCTTCTTTTGTAGTCTAACTTTAATATCGCGTCGCTCTAGCAATCGCTATTACAGACGTGTCGTTATCGTGCCGGATTACGTAAATCGACAGTCTATATTAACGTTTAACCTATCGTTCGAAGTTCTGTAGCACTAACATGACGTGGTTTAACGACTTGCTTAAGACAGTCCAGCTAAATAGTTTCCTACTATACTCGTCCTTGATTACGAGTAGCTATTTCGTTCTATCGAAGCCTAGAGGGAAGTCGAATAGGTCCTAAAGGACTCTATAGAACGGCCTAACTACTTTATTTTCAGACTCCCGTCGCGATGTGACGTTCCCGGCGTACGTGACAGCGTAGTCCTCGCACTGCGTCCTAGAGACTCCGTCGAATTAAACCCCTCTACTTACTTAAAGAAGTGCTCGGAGTGCCTCCTCCCTAAGATGGCCTGTTCTCAAGTGCTAAAGTTGTGGCGTTACAGCGCGAGGGCTCAGTGGCTCTCTACTTAATTAGAAAGTATGTCTCAAGCTACGACGAAGAGTTAGGTACATCATTACGGGAGAGCGTCTTAGAGTCACTAAGTTATAAGTACAACGGAAGTAATTAAGAGGCTTATATTCAAAGAAAGTTAAGTTGTATCTCTGCTCTAACTATCGCACTATTACGCTCTCTTAGACTTCCCCGAACCTCAAAGTCTTGTCTTTCCTAGAGTACTACACTCCAATGTCGGCTAGTAGCGCCTCAGAGATTATATTGACGTTAAAACTAATTACGACTGCGACGTTACTTAGCGTCAGGTCCCGAGTATTTAGGCCGTCTTTATTACATAACACGTTCTTAAAGAGTCGCTTCCCCCGACCGATGACTAGGAGGCGCTGCGTTCCTGCCTCTACACAGTCGTCGCTTGAAGACTTCACAAAGGTGCCTAGAATCAACTTCTTCTTATTATTAATAAGATATTGCGTACTATAGTTATTAACTAGTGTACTCTCTAATAGTACGTGTGGACTACTGACGAAGTCTGCGGCGTATATTCCCATCGCTTTATTTATGTCTAAGAGCTTCGGGTCGATCGTGGCAGCATTAATATTTCTAGGGTATTTACTCTTCGCAAGTGCTAGTACTAGCGCGGACGACGAGATGCTGTCGTCCTTGTCTTTTCTCCTTTTCTTTTGAACGACGGTTCCGGTAATTTGAGCAACCGGGAGCTTTTCCTAACCTTCTTTAGCGATTTCTTTTCGCAAGGTCGCGAATTCGGGCGTGTTAAGAGCCTCGCGGATCCTCTTGATTTCGTCGTCGTTTGGGCGGCTCCTTAACTTGTCTACGCAACCGCCGTCGTAGGCGTACTTAACTCTCTAACACTTAATCCCGTCGTTCCGATGAGTATTTTTGCAAGGGCACTTCCTATCACCACGGTTTAATCGTGATAAGCTCCTTGGTCCTGAGCTAGAGCGTCTCCCAGAGCCTCTGGAGTTATTGTCTGGAGCGTCAGATTGACTGCCGAGAAACGTATACAGCCCGTTGGGCGTCTTTCCACTCCCATGTCCTGTCTTATAGTGTTCCTCTAATATAGCTCCGAATGCGAGGCCGTACTCTTTAAGCGTCATATAGTGTTGTCGACCGAGGGTATCGTCTCTTGTCACGTCGGCAGAAGCTTGTGCGGCCTATGTTTCAGCGTAGACCGATGCTGCAGAGAGAAAGTCTCTAATGCCTAGGACGCCCTTAATCTCAGAAATATTATACGCTTTAGTAAGACGGTATTACTTCTGCTACATCTTGTACCACGCCCGAGGGTCTACCTTTCCTCTTCTTCCTATGTCTGACGTGTTTGCGAGTGCCTCTCGGTAGTCTGAGATAACCAATGAGAGTACAGAGGCGTCTGAGGGAGCGAGGTCTCGTTTAATTGATCTAATTAACGCTTGTAGGCTAGTTTAGCCCTTTGACTTGTTATCGTTAATGGCGTCAGTAAGAATCGAGCTACTAACAGTGCTGTTAACCTAGTTGAAGAGGTGCTGATACCTAGTGCTAAGCATCGTCCATTGAGCGAGCTTGTTCTGGAACTCTTTAGTGCGGGCTTCCTAAACTTCCTTGACGTCGCTAAAAGACGCCTCCCTTAGTTTAGTAGCCGCCTGTAGCTCCATAAGGGTCTTCTTCTCTTCCTTTGTAGACGACTCCCACTTCTGGTGTATTTTTCGCTCGGCGTCGCTCATCTGCGCCATCTATTGTATAAAGCGCTGGTTTGTCTCGTTTTATATGTATTTGTCGATGTCGGGAGCCCTTGGTCGTGTCTCTAAGAGATTCTCGGCGTCTTTGCCGTCTGGGTCAACAAAATCGTAGATGCCCCTGAGCTCAGTATAGTACTAGAAACGCGTCTACTACTGTGGCCACTGTTTTCGCTGACTTAAGAGAGCGTCGTCTTTGTCGATGGATTCGTCTTGGGAGGAGGACATATTAATGCTGTCGCTTTAGAGGAGTTATTGGTCGGTTGAGGGGAACTTTTGAAGAGGTGTTGCTTTTGAAGAGTTTTCTAAGTAGTAGTGTGAGTGTCTCTCAACGCTTACCTGCGCTTCCTTCTCGACCTACAGTACCGTCTAGTACGTATTTGGTAGCTCGTGGAACGAGGCAGTGTGGCTCTTAACTGTCGAGCACTGTAGGGAGGAGCTTCAGGTAGTTTGAAAGTCTTGAATTGTAGAGTAAAGGGGTAGCTCCTTAGCCATACGGGAGCTCCAGAGATCTAGTTACATAAGCAGCTTTTGGTTGGTTCTAGCGACCACCGTAGGCCCTGGTGGTCCTGGTGCACGACAAACTTTTATATAAAATATTATAAATTCTAATTCTCCTCTTAATTCTAATTCTCTAGGTTTAATTTAGCGCTCTTTAGTTATAATTTAAGCCTCTTTAATAACACGGATTATCGTAAACTTAGAATTTAGACTAGTTTAAACCTTCTTCTTTTTCTTCGGCCTTAAGTGCTCTAATCTCTCTTTTAACTTTTTAATCTTTATATTTACCTTCTTTAATTTGTACTCTTTCTTATTAATCCCTTTTATAACCTTCTTAAAAAGTAAACGTTACGTCGGAAGTTAGTTATATAACCCGTTTACTAAAGTGCGAATCTATAAGTATAAATCTTTCCACGCCTTTAGAATTTATAACTTAATTAAAGTATTAAAAACCTTTAAAGGTAGTATTAGCGTATTTTAAGGCTTTAAGAGCGTTAGATTTATTGATTTATTACTATTTTCTAATAGCAAAGGGCTCATTAATAACTTAGTAACAAATATCGGCTATAAACTTATAGTTCTTTACCTTAATTTAATATTAAAAGGTGTAACACTTTTTTAACGTGTCTTTTAATAGTAAATAAGAAAGGTACGCTTACTAATTAATATAGAATTAATTAAAGAACTCAACCTTTATAGCTCTTTTTAATAAGCACGCTTAAGTAAGAAGACAACTATTAAATCGAGAGGTTATAAGACGTGTGACGAGCTGACGCATCGCCATGGGATTAGTGCCTTGCAGGCCTCAGGCCGCGAGCCCTTATTTAACTTCTCTTGATCTCTTGATCTTTAATCTTTACTTTGTATTCTAAGAACGTATATAGGAATTAGAAAGCCCGTTGCGTCACATTATATAAAGTCCTCTGGTTGCGACCACTGTATCTGTCTGTCTGTCTGTCTGGCCTAATCTGTCTGTTCTATATTCTGTTTACTCTGATCTGTCCGAACAATATTCTATCTGACCTCTAATACTCTACCGCACTCATCAACTCTCTACTCGTCCATTGAACGCTCGATTGAGACAATACCTTAGCTCCCCGCTATATAGAGCTTACCTCACAACCTTTCCTCTCCCTTTTGTTTATATTTTCGATTCTACACAATATGACGACCCCTACTCCCGTCTAGTAACTTTAGTAGCTCACTGAGTAAGTCGCTAACCTTCAAATTCAAGTCGAAGCTCTACAAGTAGCACGAACCTCTCGTCTGAAGCCTATTCTCCCCGACCTTACGAAGTTCGACAGTAAAGTATATCACTTCGATACATGGCTCCCAGCTATCAAAGCCAAACTACGTGTAGATGGCCTCTCCGGCGCCCTTGGCGACTCCGTGGCACAGTTCTATTACGTATACGACCGTCTCAAATCCTAAGTCTAGTCGTAAGTGTTGCCACAGCTAGCTACCGCGGAGTAAGAGCAATTCTAGTCATACCAATCGATCCTCGACTAGCTTTCCCGAGCCCTCGACAACCTAAACAAGACTCAAGAAGCTATCGACCGCCTCTATCGAATTGACCAAGCCTCCGAGTCTATACCTAACTATATCGCCAAGTTCGAACGTATATTATACGAAGCAAAAGGACATAATTAGGACGACGACCGCAAGATCTCTGCCTTTCGATTTGGTCTTAGCTCAACAATCAAGAATCGTCTCGCGTAACAATTAGAACTGCCTTCGTCATACCCTCAGTTCTTACGAGCTGTGTAAAAGCTGTCTTCTCGTTCCGGTACTCCAGGTCCTCTTAACTCGACTCACAATCCTTCGTCTAGACCGCATACCGCATCGAATGCCCCTCTAGCGACTGCTCGATACGGTGACCTAATGGATATCTCGAATATAGGCATAAATTCAATCAACGTACTTAGTCATTTCTTATCTAGCGAACCGATACGTTAATCGTACAAGGACATAGGTGCTTGCTTACGCTGTGGTAGTTTCGACTATTAGTTAAAGGATTGCCACGAATCAGCCCGGCCTTCTACAAACTCTCGATCTGCTAGTACAAGCGGAAAGAAGGTAACAATCGCTACTTTAGACGACGACTACGATTCTGACGATTACAAATACGACTCGGACGATCTAAGGCATCCTGACGCATGGCAAAAGGGTATTTTTAAGACTTAAGACGCTCGGGACGAGCTTTTTTCGGAGGGGGGGGTAATGTGACGAGCTGACGTATCGCCATGGGATTAGTGCCTTGTAGGCCTCAGGCCGCGAGCCCCTATTTAACTTCTCTTGATCTCTTGATCTTTAATCTTTACTTTGTATTCTAAGAACGTATATAGGAATTAGAAAGCCCGTTGCGTCACAAGACGTGTAACGTATATATAAGTAAGAATAAGAGGTAGATATTATACTCGAGGCACTTCTAAAGGAATTCTATAGTCTCGTGGCTCTTATAACCGTCTAGAATAAGGAGTCTTGCTAAATAATCACGTGATTACGTCTAAGAGATAAACACCTTTTTTAGCCACTCTAAAGTTATAATATTAGAAGTCTACTTATTTTTAGTAGCTATAAAGTGCTAATTGTCGAATATCTCTAATTAAAATAAAAACTATTATTTTTACATTAACTTTCCCTTGTAAATTACTAGTAGTTGTGTCGAAACTCTAATTATAAAGATACACTTAATAATTATCGTCTAAGCACGTGAACCTAGTTATTTTGCTTAAACCTTGTGTATTTCGACACTCCTTATAATATATTTATTTAAATTATAACCTTTTATAATACCGGCTTCGTCTCTATTTTATCGTTAATTAGCTAGAATAGCTGTAATTACTAGAATATCCAGTTTTTAAAACTAAGGCTATATAACTTTAAACCGAGTGTAATTAATACGTATAAAATCGATATATATCTGCCTCTTAGTCTTAAAAACAAGATTACGAGCTAAAAATCGAGTTATTTAGTGTTTTCCGAGTAGTTTATAATCCCCTTAAAGAGCTAGAAGCCTCTCTTTGAAAACCCGAATCTATACGTATATAACTTTGTAATTAAGAGCCTCTTAATTTAAAATTTAATTAGTTAATCGTTCTTTTATAACTATAAGTAGTCTTTACAAGTGATTAGTAGCCTCTTAATATAATTAAGTCGTAGTATTACGGTAACAAAGTGTAGACCTCGGAATACCCTACTTAAGAGATGCCCTTTATACTGACTTGCCATTTGCAATCTCTTCAAGTATACATATAATATTATACTTAGTATATTAAAGTTTTATCATCGAAACAATTCACATTCCAAATTTTTGACAAATCAATTAAAGAATAAGGATAAAATTAATTATTAAAGTTAAGAGGTATAAGTAGCGATAAGTTAAGCGAGGTGGGCCAAAGGCGGGGGTAGGCCAAAGGGGGGGTGAGACGTTACATAAGGAAATCAGGGGAACACGTTGTTCCCAGAAAGCGGTATAAACTGGCAGAATCCAAAACTAGCATAGCGCACAGCTAACCGAGCATCAGCCCGTTCCTGTACGACAGAAAATTACCTTAAGACTCGGCTTACTTACGGAAAGAACACTTTTAATTTCTTATAGAACGAATATTTTAATTCTAATATTAAGGGTACCGGAGAAGTAGGGGGAAAGCGGTTAAGAGCTTGTATTATTAATAATTTTTAAAAGGAAATAAATATAACTTTATTAAAAAATAACGAGCTCGAAGATTAATTAAAGGTATAACTTAATATAAAGCTTACTTTATTAAAAGAGCCTTTAATCGACTTTTGGAGAAAGTAACGGGTAATTAATTTTATAAGAAAATTAGCCTAAATGGCCCTTGATATAGTATTTATACTTCTTTTATTAAGCGAGTACGAAAGGGTATTTTTATAAGAAAAGCTGTTAATTATAAATTAGAACGCAAAAAATAAGTAGAGGCTAAGTAAGAAGAAAGAGAAAGAAGAGTTAATATATATAATACTCGTCGGTTTCCTGATTTTTTTCGTTAAAGTGGCCGACCTGCGCAAGCAGGTCGGAACCAGCAACTTAGATATACTAGTAACTTGGACATAGCGGGGCCGGCTTAATTAATTACTTTACACAACTAATTTTAGTCCGTTTGACTTGATTTTTTCATAGAAAGATACGCGATAGTTGAAATAATAATTACTAAACAAGTACATTAGGGTTAAGGCTAATTAATAAGGCGTTGTATTAAGTTTAATATAGTTTTTAGGTGTAGATTTAGCAGGTCTTGGCGCCTCGGGACTTCCCGCAGTTCGTTGATAGGGGTGCAAACCGCGTCCGGATTTCCCTACTAACACGTAAAAACGCGATTTATCTTACTCACATATATATACCATTTAATCCAGACCACGAACTACGCCTATAATAGCTAAATCTACGCCTTAAATCAAGTATGGAGGGTCTAAGAGGGTTAAGAAGAAGACCTCTTTAGATACTAGTATTACTCGTATACAGAAGAAGCCTAAATACAAGACCCCCGTATACATAAGCCAGGAAGCTAAGATTCAAGCTGCCTTAGAGGTATACGAGAACCCCGACGACACCGATATTACCAGTCTACGTATTGCCGCTGGCGTCTTTGGTAGAGTCAGCTACTCTACGTTGAATCACCGTTATAAGAAGAGAGACAGTTCAAAGAATTTGGCTGAGAATAGAGGCTATAACAAGAAGCTAAATGAAGCTCAAGAAGCATCTTTAATATAGTATATTGATATTGCTATTGAGAGAGGCTTTCTTATGAGATATGATATGATTGTTGCCGCTATAACTATGATATTAAGTCTCTCAATGGAAATTTTCCAGCGAATTGGACAGAATTGGGCCAAAAGATAGGTTAATAGAATGGACGCTACTAGCCGATATTATACTTTACGAACTACTCTAATAGACCAAAAGCGCAAAGATTATATAACGATTGAAGAGATTACTAGTTGCTTTAAGAAGTTAGCTATAGTAATAGCTAAATACTTAATACATTAGAAAGATATCTTTAATATAAACGAAATTAGCTTCTAGGTCGGGTATATTAATAATACAATAGTTATTACGCACAAGAACATTAGGAAGGTACGTTTTCTTACTTAAAAAGTGCTTATCCTAATAACTAAGTACGTATTAACTGTTTTTAGGTTTACACCCGTGACCCTGTCGACCGCGAATCTGTGTCAGTCATTAAGTGTATCTCTGCCGCTAGCTACGCTATTAATTGCTACATTATTATACCGGGGGCTGTTTACTAAGAGAAGATGTTTAATAACAACTTACCTCTAGGCACAAAGATCTCTTGTAATAAAAAGGGGTATTTAAGTGACGAGCTTACATTAGAATAGCTTAAACACTTTAATTAATAAACTAGAGGCTACTAATAAGGTCAATGGCGTCTCTTAATATTTAATAGCCATAGTAGCTATATGACGTATGAGTTTATCTCTAGGTGTAAGTAACTAAAGATTATACTTTTCTGTTTAATTACTTACTCGACATATGCTACACAACTATTAAACGTTACTTGTTTTTAGTCTGAAAAGTATTAGCATAGACGAGCAATTGAAGATAGAATTAAAGACGGTTATAACACCTTCACTAAATACACCTTTCTTTAATGCCTTCACTAAATCAGAGCTAAAACCTTCAAGAAAGAGACAATTCAGTTAGCCTTTAGGCGTACCGGCATATAGCCATTAAACGCGGATGTTATCATTTCAGCTTTCAAGCTTACCTAGGATACCCAAATGGGCGATAAAAACACCGGTAGACGGGTATACAACTATACCCTAGATAATCTATCTAATATAATCAATGTTCCTGCATCTAACGAACCTGTATCACGCTGGGTACCAGCTAATAATCGGTTTTAGGAGGCCGAAACAGCGTCAGACGACGAATACGACTATATTCCGTGGATTCAGGATGATGGGGCTTTCGACGATGAGCTAGAGGACGGAATCCAGCTCCCACAGCTCCCACGTGACGGAGATATCGATATTACAGACGACTTGATAGCTCTATTGGCAAGCTCTCGTATCGACGAATTACTCGATATTCAAGATTCAATAGAGGCAGTAACTCCAGAGCCAAAGCAACCTCCGCAACCTAAAGGTATCGAAGACTACAGCGATTACGGCTTTAGAAAGACGGCGGAAGATCCACGTTAGTATAAGAAGACGCCATTTTTTAATACACTATACGGAGCTAAAGGAATCAACGCACACGCCCAATTTCTAGAAACCTACGAAGATATATTATCGTCTCTATCAAAGCGACTCTCTAATAAGAAGTTCCGGAAAAGTAATATAGTCAATGTAATATTAGGCGACGCCGCGCGCTAAGAGCTTACTTTAACCGTATCAAATAATACTTAGGGCAGCCAATCCCTTGTACTTAATGACGAAGATAATACTAAGAGAGTTAAATCACGTGGCGGGGGCCGTGTAATCTCCTCTAAGGAAGGGTTGCGAATCATCGGCGACAGGAACGAATCTACCTAGGAGTCCAAACTTACGAAGCTCCGTAGAGAGGCAAATATTGCTAGAAATATATTAAAGATAGAGGAAGAGAAGGTTGCTAGAGCTCAAGCTCGACAGCAAAAGAAAGAGGAGAAGGAGACTGCGAAGGTTCAAAAAAGAATAGAAAAGGCACGTATTCGGGAGGAGAAAGCTTAGGCTAAAATGTAACAAAAGCTCGACAAAGCTACGAAGATATAGGCTTTAATTAGTGCTAGGAAGAAGCCTAGGGGTCGGAAACTAAATACAATTAAAGAGGAAGAGGCCACATAGTAAGAAGAGGCTATATAACAAGAGCCTGTGGTTATGGCCGTATCTCAAAGACCAATTCGTACTAAGAGACCAACACAAAAGGCGATTAAGATACTTAGCGACGACGAGCAAGAGGGTAGCAGTGATATCGAGAGCCTTGTAGAGTCAGATTTGTCCGCTGATTCTGATTCCGACGTTAATTTGACTGATAATGGTGGTAGTAGGCCTGTAGATTACGATGATTACGATTAAGGAGTGTCAAAGTTAGTGGTCGGATGGGATTATATAAGCGAGTACACCCGAAATCCCCTTTACTTCAATTAATTACAATACATAACATAAAATCAAATGACGTTATTTAAGTTGTGATTAGTGCAGAAATTTATTCCGCATTTAATAGTTCATCCCCGAAGTTAATTGTATTAGTAGTTAAAAAGTTATTACTTGATTAAGTCGACCGTCGCTGTGTCCAAGTTGCTAGTATGTCTAAGTTACTGGTGCCGACCTGCTTGCGCAGGTCGGCCACTTTAACGAAAAAAATCAGGAAACCGACGAGTACTCGATATCTTTTAAAAAAAAATCTTTTTTACTCGAGTATTATTTTTTACCCTTAGTTTACTCTTAGCCTTAGTCAGCCTTCTTACTCTTAGCCTTTTACTATAGTCAGCCTAGCCTAGCCTCGCCTAAGGTGTGCTTTATAGTGGTGCCGGAGGCAATTTTTGTTACACCGCCTTCAGGCGACAGGGGTAGCGAGCCTCCTTCAGCTCATGGAACGCGATTGCGATTTGTATTGCAACATTACTTACTTTTGAATACGATGAATATCGTTGATTTATTGACTTGCTCGCCTGACCCGGTACGAAACCGAGATTAACTTTTATGATGGAATCTTTTAGACGGCTTGCTTACTTTTACGATTATGTGTACTTTGAAAAAGCCTACGCGTAATAAGATAACTTAAGATGATTAATGCGATGCGAAGATGGCCTATCGTTGTTGTAAGATAGTTCCTTGAATAGTTATTATGCTAAAGAAAACTCTAAGATAAATATATTACGCTTTCGATAAAGAATCAGCTACTTTGAAGAAGAATACTAATAGGTTACCAAAGTTTAATATAAATCAATGATAAATTCTTATTAATTATATATATTATTTAAAGGTAACACATCGAATAAGTTATAAAGAGCTTACTTAAGAATTCTTTTATTAGAATTGCGATTCGAAGGCAATTAAGAACGCATTAAAGAAAGAAGGGTTTAGTATGAGACCTGCAATGTGAAAACTACTAATATTAAAGAAGAATCGAAAGCTTCGATAAAGTTTGCTATAAAGCATCAAAGCTAAACCTTCTATAATTAGTACAAATCCTGGTGGTCTAATAAGATTTGAATTAAGGATGATTAGTATTAAAAAACAACAATTCTTTCGAGGCTAAGTAAAGAGTAAGATCTTAATTATGTAAAAGAGAAAGTACAATAAAAGAAAAGATGAATATTTTGGGGAAGCTTTTATAAGAGTATAAAGGGGCCAGAAGTCTTTTAGGAAAAGGATTAGGGAATAATAAATGCGAAGACTTATTATTAACGTATTTTACTAATTATTGCGCAATTTTTAATTAATAATAATGGTTTAATTAAGGAGGGAAAAGAGTTAATATTTATATAAAATAATACTCTAAATTATATCGCAAAGAAAACTATTACTATAATCAAAGCGTTTAATATCCTTCGATTCAAATAGCCTCCTTTTTAACTAGATCTTAATCTAATCGAAACAGTTTGGAAGTAGATAAAGAATTACTTAGAGAACAAATACGGAGATTACGTCTTTCAATCTTACGATATTCAGAAAGAGCGAATTTGAGAAGCGTGAAATAATATAATTACTCCCAGGCTCTTAATTAAGCTAGTTAAGTCAATGCCTAATCACATAAAGGCTGTAATTACTACAAAAGGGAAGTTCACCAAGTATTAGTATATGTATAATAATAATTTCAATGACTTTTAGGGGAGCCTAAATTATTTTGCCGATGAATTACCCGGCATCGCTCTACCCAAAGAAACCACAACCCAAACCAAAAATAAATCTTGGAGTGTAGAATAAAACTGCAAAACTCAATTGGAAGCCCACACTCGGATGCCTATGAGGTTCCAATCTACAAACCTAATTGAAAGGTTTTGACGATTCGATCCGCCGTTTGGTTGTTGTTAGTTGGTGTTCGTATCCGCCGGAACCCGGTTTGACCTGAACCACGTCGACGTGATCGCCCCCGGCTATGGTGAGGAGTTGCTTATTTGGTTATATGGCTGGCATAAAAGTCGGTCCCGCTTTAGTGCTGGTTTGCCCCTCTTCTACCGGGAGAAAAGGTTTCTACTTCGGTAAAGTACGTGTCGCATATTTGACGGGATCTTTAGATATTTTATTTATTTCACTCAAATGCCATTTTCGACATAGAACATATTTGTTTCGCAAGCTGCTGACTGACCGCACTTTCGCCAAGATAATAAAATAATAAACAGGAGATAGGGGAATAAGATAAGCGAGCGACTCTTCCTAGTCACAGAGACAAACGTAAATAAAAGCCGTTTCTGAGCCACATGAAGGATGAAGAACAATTAATATAATTAGCTTGATGAACATTTGTGTATTGCAATACGTCGGCGTAATATTATGTCTAAAATTAAATACAATTGAAGCTGCCCTCTTGACAAGACAAAGTTTTTGCATCCAGGATGTATGTTTCAGCACTCCGGTAAAGCGGTGCTGGGAGATGAATGTGAGAGTCTAACGGGAGTCGTAGGAATCTAGACACCGAGTGACTGAATAACAGCAGCAACTCCTGTGAGGGAACATGGTCAGCGACGGAACGTAAGACGTCGAGGTTCGGAAGCCAGAGAGAGAAAGAGACTTGCCTGGCATAATGCTGAAATCTCCATAGAATGCTAGATAGTATACTTATGTCAATATGTCCTTGACGGAGAAAATATTTGTGGATCGAAGGCTTACCATATGAATCCGCGTTCTGTAGAGCAAAATCATTGAATGCAGCTTTGACCCAGCTCCAACCATACCCTTTATCGACGATTTTTTCGTCAGAAGCATGAGCGAGCTATAGTTATAATCAGAACGGATTCTTCAGCAGAAAGGACCGAGAACCTACTTCATGAAACAGCGTATGCGCCGGGACATATTTCAGTGAGTCCGGTCCATTCTGTTGTACATATTGAGCCCAATCAGTTTGCCTCCCATCCTTCGTCAGCGACGTAAACGACCACCTGTTAATCTCATCCAGGAACTTCTGACACAGTACCACCGTCGCTCGTCCCGGATTCTCCGTTGGATCATCTACTCTTCCCCTTCCCGTGGCAGCAGAGTGGTGCACTGTGTTCGTGCCTTGACTTGCACCAACACAAATACCGTTCTTGTGCGTAACCATCTTGTTTATTGGATCGTATACAAGATCAGAGAAGATGTCGTCGGGATGGCTGTTTAAGGGGTGCTGTTGCCAACGATTGTCGTTGTCGCAGTAGATCCTCACGTCGGAAGCTGCGCGGTCACTGATAATTTCTAGAGAAGCTACGTACGCGTTTACTCCGTCTACGCGAGATCGAGTGAAGGGATTGCTTCTTGGGGCGCTGAAGATCCGTTGGAAGAGATAAGGCATGTCTCCCGTGTCGGCGTCACTGGCAGTTCGCTGGAGGGCTTGTTGGCCCATTAGCTGTACATCCTGAAGCGAGCGGACGAGTTTCCCGCCGATGCTTGGGTTGGATGTGCAGCTGGTGTCTATGTAAATGCTGATACTAAGGGCTGGGATGAAGTAGAGAGCAGTGAAGAGGGAGATGATGAATGGATTGAGGCTGGCCATGTTGTCGCTCTGTGCTTCTCAGAGATACGGATGGGATAAGAAGTGAAGGACGGAGGTTGAGGTGTGAAAATTATTGATGGAACACTTTGAGGGATAGAATCGATAGAAGAGCAAAGACAAAGCCAGACTCCGTTTGTGGAGCTTTACTTAGATGTAACCATATCCAGGTGAGTAAATAGGCATAAGTAACATCTTCTGGTCAAATCCACACCCATTTGTTCCCCCCAGGCAAGCTTCAATGCAGTCATTGGACAAAAAGTTTAGAGAGGCGAAGCACCTTTCGACTGGACATGCAACTTTGGTAACGCTCACCAATAAACAAGAAGAATGCTAAACACATGTTCCGCTGACCCTCATTTCTCGCGAACACCCGCTGTCGTGGCATAGCCTGCTTCGCCTCCGCTACACCGCTCACTAAGCATCTTGACATGCAGCCTCGCCATAAACATCCAATTACCAGATGTTTTCTATTCTGGGAACTCATTTTCACCGAAACGAGTCAAAAGAAAGGCCATTTCATGTGATAGGGAGCGTTGAGTGTCGGCACTGTCGGGCGATGTCTGTGGGGGCCGCAATTGCTCTGGACGCCACAGGAATTACCCCTCACTTGAATGCAACCTGCGCTTTGCAATCGCAGAAAGAACGAATCGAAGCATCGAAGATCTGAGGCTCGGTCAGGTTTGTATTCTGTTGAGCTGGCGCAGTCGTTCTCTTTTCCTCTCGAGACGGCCTGGAAGTAGTCGGTATGTCCTGCTACGCCTGCATCTCGAAATAGTTCCATTTGTATATACTTTACCAACCTTATGCATTGGGATGTTTTTTGAATGCCTCAAGCACTTGGTATCATCGAACAATCTCTCCACTCTATATCTTTACTGTTGGAAGAAAGTCCGATCCGTGATAGCTATCGAGGCAGTATCAACAGAAGTCATTGAACCTTGAAGCATTCCAGAATGTCGATTTATCATATTATATCTTTGCTATCCTTGTCGGCCGCAACAAGTGCCAGTCCTCACCTCCTCGAACCTCGACAATCATCACTAATCTGCCCTCAAGATAACGGTCAAGATCCTCGTGAGCTTACACTTACACACCTGTAGAGCAGAAACTAACTTTCCCCAGCATTATGTTCCTCTTCCTTCTGCAGCTGGTCTCCGATTGCCGGTTCATGCATGACACGGCTTGCAAACCAGAAACTCAGCTTTTGGGAATGCGGTTGCTGCACCGCAGACAAAACATCCTGCGATGCCTGTGGCGGTGATGCGGGGAACTCCACATGTGTAGGAGGTGGCGACAGTGGACTCCTGTTCAAAGGCTGCGAATGCTACAATGGCGATGGAGGACTTCCACCAATCTTCCCATTCCCAGTCGTTCCTGTAGGATGGCCGCCTCCACCTGTGGGTGTACCAAGACCGTCTAAAGAGTGCTTAGAGGTAGACATGCCGAAGTGTTCGGATTGTGAGGGAATCAATGGATGGTGCTTTGCTGGTATTGATGTAAACAAATGCCCCGCTTGGTCTTTATCGAGTGCTAATGAGAATTTCAGGCGGGTTGCCTCTGCAAAGAAGATTGCGCAACTGGCGATGAAGCCCCCAAATGCGAAGATGATACGTACTGCGCAGGCAAAAACGGGAAATGCACGATTGTAAGATCTTGGTCCGTATGAAACAGATTTTCTTGCTGATGTACTGCTTTTCAGGGACCTCAAAAAGATTGCGAGTGCCAGTCCAACGTGGAATGTCCAAAAGCCAGCGATGCTCTGGTATGCGAGAAATGTGGAGGCACAGACGATATTGGCAACTGCAAAGGGGTAAGACTCTGTCTTGATTAAAAGAATCCACTTCAAAATTGACCTTTTGACAGGTGAGCTCGGAGAACAACAAGTGGAAAGGCTGCGAATGTATCGACCTCTCCAATGAGCCACCTCCAAACTATGGCTTCGGCACTATTGCAGATCTCATCGCCGGGCAAGCTCTTCTAGACGCAGCTCCCACAGTGAGAAACACCACCGATGTTCAGAGTGCTCGATAAGCCAATCAGCCAGCCATCAGCTGAACAGATTTTCTCAACTGATTGACTTACACACAAATCAATAGCTGATCGACTTAACTGACTAACTTATAAGCTGCGAGTAAGCTGCAGGGGTTAAAAATGAAGCTGTAAAAAATCATATTCTTAACTAAACTACATTATGGCATGATAACAACTCAACCGCACCTCTATGCTGCCAATTCTTCAAGCATTCCCTATGCCAAAGCATCTCTGCTGACAACTGCGAAACCTCTGGAGTTGTTTGCTTAGAGCAAGAGGAAAAGACGCGCTTACACTTAGAGCTCATGGCCGGTATAGCAAGAAAGTCAAACGCCATCGCAGATAACTGTGGCCACAGAACATGTCTAGACTTCCAGTACTCAAATGGCGGTATAGAGTAGGTTGGTTCTTCTAGGTACTATATTAATTGATCTTTCCGACTTGAAGTGCGAGTGAGAGTATTCCTTCTTGTTGTAGGTGCTAAACTATTCAGTATAACCTCCAAATAATCAACCTGTTACTCTAGCTCAGGAGAGACTGTTTCTTGTTGTATAGTAGGCTCGGATTTGTACTCCTTCTCCCATAACGTCTTCAGAGCCTTCTTGCTGTTGACTACGTACGACTTCTCTGGCCCCGTCCATCTCTCTTCAAAGTAAGCCTATTTCTAACGCGGGTGGAGCACTACAGTAGCTTGCCACGCAACAGATAGGTCGGTCTTGACGTAGTAATCTTGTGCCTTTTGCTATGCCAGAGTAATCGACTGTTGGATGCGCGTATTCCCACTAAAGTCGCCGTTCGCCGCCTGTCGTTGGAGGCCTTCGAAGTGCTGTAATATGCCCTCAAAAGCAGGTAGGACCTCCTATAAAGCACCATGCGATGGCTTACTTGCGCCTTCGGTCAGTTTTGTATTACCTTCAAGCGCTTTAGTGATGCGAAACAAAGGCTCCAGTTACTGAGAGATAAGCTCCAAAGTAGACTATTCCTCGTCCCTTAAGTAGTCCTCCTCACTAATCTCCACGTCTTCTAGGTCTTTCGACACTCTCAGCTTTAATACGTATCGATCGAGAGCTTCGCGGAGGAGGAGTGCTCGAGTAACTATAGTGTACGAGGCATTCCAGCGTATTCCTCCGTCCAAGACTAGCTTCAGACTACGGCCTATAGCTCTGCCTTCGTTCTGTTCTTTTTGTAACTTAATAAAGAGCTCAAAACGTTTGCTAGAGGCTATAACATGTGCGACTAAGTTGTGTAGCTTTCTAAGCTCTCCGCGTTGTCTCTAAAGCTGGCGTCGCGCGAGTGGCCCTGCGGCCTTGTAGTCCTTTTCAAAGCTTGCGCTGTCTTAACTAAACAAGTACGCTTCCGCGATTAAGTTGAGGATATGTCCGACACAACGTAATCGTCTCTGTTTAGGGTCGAATTTGAACACTTTTGCAAGCTTTACGAGAGTTGTGTCGTTATTCGTTGCGTTATCAAGAACAAACCAGCCGAGGTTCTCTATAGTAATGCCGAATCGTCGTAAAAGAGGAAGGATAATAAAACATTACTCTATCCAAAGTCAGAATTGATGCCTAGTACTTAATTTATACGTACTAATGCCTGTTTTGCTATGTCCTAGAAGCTCTGGAAGTCCTGCAAGTCGAGTAACAAGTTGTCCTTTGCCATTAATAAAGTGAAGGACCACAGCTACTACACTGATTTTCTCTCTCTTCGACCCCTAACTATCAAAAGTTATTAATATTTTAGACTGAGCACTAAGAACCTCTGCAATTAGCTGTGGCTCGAAATACGCAAATATCTAGTCAATCTAAATAGCAATAGTTGAGTCAGCAGTAAGTAATGTATTAATCGTAGTATCGTTAGCTATCTAGAACAGCGTTTTAAGGTGCTTTGAGGCGGCTTTTCGTGCTTTCACATTATCTAGGATAACCTATTTTAAGAAGGCGTTCTTGAACTCTTTTTGTCAGAAGGGGATTACACGGTTTGGATCACTATCTATAAACCCCGAAGCTTGCGCTAGTTGTCTTATAGTCCCTATTCGCTATATATCACCTCCCTCATTCAAGTAGTAGACATGTAACAAGTGCTTCTCCGCGTTCTTTAGACTATTGGCGTTAAAGATATACTCTTTATGCCGAGAAAATCGTTGATCGTGATGACCTAGTATCGTCAGTGTGGGCTCGTAACTTACTATCTTCTATTCCGCTACGTACAGCCTTTACAGGCCTAATATTAGTGCTTCTTAGGGTGAGCGAGATCAATTAACGTGTATCTTAACTCCTATACCTAAGACCTCCTCGGCTTTTTATTCGCAGGGGCGATCGACTTTCCACGAGGTAATTTCCGTAAATCTATCGCTCGATCATCAAACAACGGCTGACTATAAACGTAAGGAGAGTAATCTGAGGGTAGATCTTCGCGCTCAGGCTCGTGAGGACTATACCACTCGTTATATATTCGTGGAGGCCGCTGGCAGAGATCACGAAGGGTTGTGAGGCTTACTTCGGCCGTGGATGCCGGAACACTAGGAGTAGCTATTATACGGCCGAATATATTAGCTGTAAAGGTAACAGATGGTGCTCCGGAAGCCTCAGAAGCAGCTTCATTAACGGTAATAAGTGAAGTATGGCGAGACATGATTTTGAGGATGATTTTGATAGTAATTACGACTTAGTGTGTGCTTACGATGCTAGCTGAAGGCTCTTCAGATATCCTGCCCGGCCTCACCGCCTAATTTTGGCCTATCAGAGGCCGTTATTTCGTCTTGGGATCGCCAAATCGGCAAACAAGACATTAATTTATTATCCCCCCCCCCCCCCCCCTCTACTAAACTGACTCCAAAATCGACTCTAAAAATACCCCCAGCTTATAAGTTAATGATCAACTGAGAATATAGACGCTGATTGGCTTAGAAATAAGTCTGAGCTGACTGACTGACGTCAAACAGCCAGCAGATTGGCTAGCTTATAAGCCGGCTGGCTTATCGAGCACTCTGCCGATGTTGGCTGCGGTACAAACAGTCTAGACAACTTCCCGATGGCCTTGCAAGCGACAGATGGTGTAATCGATCCCAATGGGCTTCTGTTTCGACTGCGTCAAGCAAGTTGTACCAACGAGTGCTCTGTACCGCAAGGTATACAGGAGTCTGCCGTAAAAATATACAGTAATGGAAACGAATGCGAGATATCCGTGGCCATCGCAAACAATATCGAAGCTTGGTTCTACAGAGCAACTCCATCGACAGGACATCAGTGGCAAGAGTGCTGGGATGCTACAGAGGAAGTGATCAACAATTGTATCAAGGAAGGCCCGAACAAAGGCTGGTGGAATGGCGTGGACGAGTACCAGTACTACGAAATCGGATTCCGAGCACTCAACGACCCTACAGCAAAACACGCTCCTTTCGACTCTCCCAACACAGTTGTATCTTACGCTCTACCGCCCACTCCAGCCTGCAGCGGCACACAACCAGATCAACTCCTTAACGTGAAGTGTAAGACTAACGATGGCCTACAAAGTGTCCGTCAAATCTTGTACGCAATTCGTCAAGAGCTCTGCACCAATGGTTGTGGTGGACTTCTCGTAGACTCTTCTGATTCTAGTGCCGTGTTCTCAAACGGTGCCTGCGAGATAGCTATTGGCATTCCGAACTGGGAGGTTTTTGGATACAGAGCTACGTATGCTGAGGGTAATACTCAGCAAGACTGCTGGGATGGGCTCGAGGAGATTATTAATGAATGTGTTACTGGCGGGGAAGTTGGGTTGGAAGGATGGGTTAACGCTGCGAGGAGAGAGGTCTTCAAGGCTGGCGTAAGGAGGAAGGATGACCCTACAGCGCTGCATAATAAGTATGGCTTTGGAGAGCCGGGATCGATTAGTTGTATTCTGTAAACGAGGTTCAGACTTGCATTCAAAGCATACATCGTAAAGTTGCTGAATTGACTTTTGGAAACGCTCCGGGCGGCGGGTTATCAAAAATGTAAGCGGAGCTTTTTCTCATTCTGGTTTGCTTCATACTAGAGAAAAGTTACCAGTGGAAGTGTTGCTGAAGGACAGCACTCACCATTTCCCATTTTACTGCCTATGTCTACTATGCAGAGGACACGATGTTAGAGGGCGACCAATTGCTGGTGGTGACGACGTGAACAATAGAAGCTGACATATCCGTAATGACCGTGAATTGTCTGGGTGAATCATAGCAACATTAGAACATAGCAACTTTGGGTATCTTGTGAACTCCACCAAGGCATCCTCCATCAAAACAGGCGACCCAGCTCAAGTGTAAACTCCACCAAAGCCACCCACCACTTACAACAGCCTACCCTGCTCATGAATGTCGTTCTCATCAGTCAATCACATATTTACCCTTTCCCTTCGCATCCACGTTACTAGCCGCACCACTTCCATTCCTGGCCAATAACCTCCCCACGGCAGCCTTGCTACTACCCTCTCTATCATCCGTCCCATCCCCAACCTGATGGGCATACGTACTTGGCCTATCCCTCGCAGATTTGAATTTCTCAAAGATCTGTTCCACTAGCTTCTCTACATCGTCCTCGCCCATGTCCCCCGCCAACTCCACCCCCTACATTCGTCTCGTTAATAAAATCCTTAACCTTCTGCATCTGGTATTCGTCCTTCCTCAATCGATCAGGCAGGCCTTTTCCTTTCAATAATGCGAGTATACCGGCAGTCGAAGTGTTTACTACGCCGAGAACGGTGATTGCGCGGGGATGCAGCCCGGACATTGGGCCTAGGGCGACGAGCGTCGCACCGATTAGGATTTGTGCGAGAAGTGCGAGGTAGTACAGCGCTTTAATGGCATAATATTGGATCGCGAGCCTTCTCTGCGTGCGAATGACTTCTTTGTAAAGACCGTGTGGTTTGGGCTTGCCGCCGGCTTCGAGGTCTGATATGCTGTTGATTCCAACTGCGGTTCGGAATTTTATAAGGGACGATGAAGGCTGTGGATTTGTGGGATTCGAGGGATTAAGGAGGGGGGATTGTTCCGTTGACATTTTGGGTTTTGAAGTTGATGGGCGTGGATCTGGATGTGAGGTTGACGATGTTGACATTGAACTGTTGCTGATGTTTATTGTTGCTCTTCAGCCTCGCCGAAGCAGGCTGCGGGTCCGATAATCTCCCCAAGGATGTTTCGCACGGGGTTAACCGATATCCCGCTTAAAATCCCGCCCCCGCTAAAAATCCCACAAAAAAATTCCCAAATTGCGGGCCTACCGATGAACTAAATCATGACTCGAGCAGACAAATCAGCGCGAATCACTGCAGCAGTTGCTGCAATTCAAAGGGGAGACTTCACTGATTATTCCGCAGCAGCGGGAAAATTTGGAGTGGACCGCACATCGATTTCCAAGCGAATTCGCGGGCTCACTCACTCTCGCAAGGATGCTAACGCCTTTTGGAAACAAGCGCTTAGTAACGCGTAAGAGAAGGTTCTAATTGAGAGAATCAACTACCTTACGAACCGTGGGATACCCCCAAGTAGTTCTATTGTTAAGAGCTTGGCCGAAGAGATTAGGGGAGGGCCTATAGGGAAGAACTAGACAGGGCAATTCGTTAAACGCTATAAGATGGTGCTCAAGAGTGCGTATTTACGGAATATTGACAACCTACGCTTTTCCGCTGAATATATTCCGATGTTTATATTATTCTTTCAACTAGTACTGTGCTTTTTACATTAGTTTTATCGTTTTTTATTAGAAAACAAGCTAACTAGGATGTTTTTTAATATAGGTACTTAAGGCCATCACTGACTACCGAATCAAACCGGAAAACATATGGAATTTTAATGAGAAGAGGTTCTTAATGGGGTTCTGTAAGGCCATCAAGAGAATCATGACTTTAGAGGCATACAAATTAGGGAGAGTAACGAAAGCAAAGCAAGACGGAAATCGGGAGTTTGTTACTCTACTCGCATGCGTCTCTGCAGTTGGAAAGACTATTCCTCCTATTATAATCTACCGAGGTGATTTAAAAGACTTGCAAGACACGTGGGTGCAAGATGTAAAGGAAACCGACGAGTGTTACTTCTCTATTTCTCAAAATGGATGGAGTTCTTGTGCCATGGGCCTCAAATGGCTCTAGGAAGTCTTTGAAAAACACACTAAACCGTCCTCGCCACGAGAGCATCGTCTTTTACTACTAGATGGGCACTCTAGTCATGTCAATCTGGCGTTTATTTGTTGGGCCGATATACATAGAATCATTATTCTCGTCTTGCCGCCACATACAACTCATCGCCTTCAACCTCTTAATGTTGGCCTATTTCAGCCATTATCTATTGCATACTCTTCACAACTTAATGACTTGATACACAAAAGTCTTGGTATAGTTACTATGTCCAAAAGATTCTTCTATGATATGTTTAAGAAGGCATAGGCGGTATCCTTTACTCCGGAAAACATTATCAACGCCTTTGCAAAACCAGGGATCTGGCCTATTAACAGTGAACCTGTCTTAGCTCGGATCCGAAGGCCTGCCCCTAAGCCAAAAACACCCTCTAGCAAGGTCAAAACACCTCTCACAACCAAAAGGATTCGTCAATTTACTATCCAGTTTCAGAGAAGTCCATCTAAACTGCGTGCTAAGAAGGGGTCTAAAGCACTTCTCACTCTTGCTGCCGAGAACTCTATTCTAAAGCATGAGAACTCAGGTTTACGGGAATCTATTATTAAAGAGAACTAGAAACGCAAGAGAGGGAAGAGATTGAATTTAACAGGAGAAGAGAGTAGTAGTTGTGAGTTATGGCATACTCCTACAGTTGCAAAGGCAGTAGCATTTAACGAGGAGAAAGATAGGCTAGAACAGCTAGAAACGGATGCAAAAGAGGCCCGCAAGATACAACGAGCTACGAATGCCCTCAAAAAGAAACAAGAACAAGAAGAGAAGGAACAGAGGGCAGCGGCTAAGCAGTTAGCAAAGGATTTAGTTACTACTAACCTAACATCAGCAAAAACATCAAAATCACGCTTTGCGACGACCGAATCTAATGCGCCTGAAGCTAATAAAGTAGCACTCCTTAAGTCTAAGGCTAAAGAATTAGTAGCTAGACCTTCTTTGATTGTTAAGTTACCTTTAGGGGCTCTTTACCGGACTCCAATTGCGATGGGAGAGGATAAGTGGTTATCACGTGAAACTCGAGGAGGACGGAAGATTAAGCTACCTATGCGTTACCTTTAGACTAAAATAATTGATTCAATAAATCAAGGACATTATTCTGAGTCTCCTATATCAAAAATTATATTGATATCTTAAGGAATGATATAATTATAATTTCTAGAAGTCAGGTAGGGAATGTCGGTGGGACGGGATTTGTAACAGGGGCGGGATTTTAAGCGGGAAATCGGTTAGACCCGGCGTATCTTCCCGCCTTTCTCGTGCATCGTCTTCCAGACAACAGTCAGCCCTCCCACGACAATTCTCATACCATCTATTCTGTATACAACGGCGATGCTATTTTGTTTCACCGCTTGGCAGCAACAGTACCATTAAATGATACTCGGCTGTCAACAGCCAATTATCAGAATTACTGCCAATGCATATACAAGTACTATCTAATTAGCGGTCAGCGTCGCCGACCTTGCTTGCCAGGAGGAGACGCCCCAGAGTCCAGCATACGACCGCTGGTTTACTCTCAATGAGTGGGTGTTACTGAAGTAGACTTCTTTACTTTCTCTTAAAAGCATACCGTTTGTTTTCTGGAAAACTGGAATATTATTACCCGGAGTGACAGCATGAACAACGATGAAACCATCCGACATCCGGGAACTTCCTTTAGCTGAACTTGCAGCGGACTTTTGAGCATTATTGAAGAAGACTCATACAGCCGAAATATCAACCACAAAATTCATTCCGAGGTTCTGAAGTCTGCACAGAGAGAGGGAGCCTATAGAGAAGACAGACTTCGTATGTATCCGGCACTAGTCCCAATTTGGACACCTTCTTGACAACTTCCTGGTATCAAAGTCTCCTCCACTTTCGACGATCACCCAGCAAAGAGATGCAAGATCAAGGATGGCGGACCAAAATTCCTACCTTCTTTACAAAGGTGACCAAAGATATCTCATGTATTGAATGATACTCAGGTCAACAATACCCCATGTCCACTGTTCACATTCAGAATAGGGCATTGAAGTAAAGGGAAAATGCAATAAACTCATATCATATCACTTTAATCTCTAAGAAATCAGAACAATCATCTGTGAGATGAACAAGATGCTTAGCCCTGCTAACAATGACACTGTGCTGAACGAAGTTATCGACTCAACTCCGTCAAGCACTGATATACTTCGTCCAAGCCTTCTCCCAGCGCAATATAAATACATCGAATCCCCATCCAGTCCACCCCTAAAGCTTAAAAAGGTCCAAATTTTCCTCCTCGGGATCATAAGCCAACGGTTTCTGGCCCAGGCCAAGCTTCTCCAGTCCAAACGCCTGATATGCCCACATTGCACCCGTAGCCAACTTTTCGTTCATCGCCAGCTTCCAATTACTCGTCTGTTTTCGAACACCTCCATTCCGCTCAGCAGTCTTGACCATCTCATCCACACGAGGCCGTCTGTGCTCATCATACACGCGGAACGTATCTGCGATGCTATATTCGGGCTTCTCGCGAAGAATTCGGGAGAGTAGAAAGACATCCTCGAGTGCCATGGACACTCCCTGACTGGCATGCGGCTGCATAGCGTGTGCTGCGTCGCCAATTAGGAGACATCTGCCTTTCGACCAGGTGCCGCCCAGTGGTAGTCGGAAGATCGGGTAGAACTTGACGACTGACGTTTGATTAACGACTTGTCTCAGCATGTCCCCCCATTCGCCTTGCAAATCTTTCAAGTAGCCTGCCATTGTCAACTTGAAATCGTCGACTTCCTTTTTGCCGTGTTGCTCCCATCCATCTCGCGTATTGTTCGAGTCTGGCATGGTGACGGCCCGCGAGAAGAACCAGTAAATGTTGTCTTGTGATGCAGTACAGGGTGTGAGGGCAAGAAGTCCATCTGTAGTCAAGGTCGCGTTGATGCCCTGGAGAGTGCTGGCTGCTGGGGGAAGCTGGGCAGTAGGTACGATAGAGAATACGTTCGAGATGCCCGAGTATTCTGGCACGATGTCCGGATCAACATAAGCCGTTCTTACAGCAGAATGGATTCCATCGCAACCAATCAGGAGATCTCCTGTATCTGATGTACCGTCTGCAAAGGTTACTGTCACCAATTCGTCGTGTTCGTCAATCTTCACTACCTTTTTATTAAAGTGAATAGGAATCGTAGCTTTTTGTGCAGCATTCATCAGGACTTCCAACAGCTCAGCTCTCCGGATTCGCAAGTACCCAAATCCAGTTTTCTCCTTGCTCCATCCTGTCATGTCCATCGTGCCAATGACATGGCCTTTGACTGAGTGCACAGCGAGCTCTGAGCCCGTCGAGCCGCGTGCAAGAAGTTCATCCAATAGTCCTAGGCGCTCAAGCAACCGAAAACCGTTGGAGGGGATTCCTAATGCTCCACCCAGTGTTGTTGGCTCTGAACGAAGTTCGTAAACGACGGGTTTGATGTTGTTTGCTTTCTGAAACTGTAGTGCTGCTGCAATGCCAGCAGGGCCGCCGCCTATGATAAGAACCTAGAAGCAGGCAGCGTCAGTGGACGCACAGGTTATTTTGGCTTGGCGGGCTAGTAGAACCCAAGAAAGAAGATTCACCTTGGAAATTATTGCCATTTTCGGAAGTTTATGTGGAGACTCAGAGGTTTGCAAATGAGGAATAGTAGACTGTCGATGTTAGCGATCAAGCTTTTGCGGGGAAGAAAGAGAGAGATAGACTAGAGTAATCTACAGATATTTGGCTTCGTACCAAGCACCGATTGAGGAGAACGTAGGTCTTGACGCCGTTATATTCATTTACTTCAGTCTTCGCGACGATCTCGCTTTCCGATGGCGATGAGGCTCCGGCTCCAGAGTGTGTGTACAGACCGAAGCTCAGCCCTTGCTCGGTCGAGTCTAGCAAAATATCCTATGGAGAGCGCCAATATGCCAGGGAACTGGGCTGGTGTGGTGTGATTGTGAGTGAATGTTAGGGGGAAAGTGTGCTGTTGTTTTAGTAGGGGCTGCCAAGGACTCGGATCGAGATCTCGCACCGAGATTTTACTAACTCGAAAGCCGAGGACTAGCGTTCACGGACCCTCCACGGATCTTGCCACACCGCTGGACAATCAGTTTCTCCACGAGCTCCCTTGGCCGGGAACCACCGTGTCTGGAACCGTCCGACGTGGGGTCTGGACTAGATCTCTGGCGATTTAGAGTTTGGTTTTGAGTTATTAGTCACAGAGTCTAGCGCCTGTCAGGTCAGACCCTGATGAGCTTGACATGCTAGACTTGTCAGAATGGATATTAAGATTTTGACAAGTGGGAGGCTTCAGCATCAATGCTTGACGCCTGTTTGGCTAGGCCACAGTGGCACTTTCCAGCTCGAGCTCCACGTTTGAATGTTCGCCAGAGAAATAGACATGAGGTATCGGTAACATTATGACACCAACACTGCGGACTTATTAAAGCCGATGTAGTGATATATCAAAGAAGTTTGAATTTTGAAATAACAGCCTGCAAAAACCTTACGAATCTAGGCTTTGGAGCACGTCAGTTCCTTCATTTTTACTTGGGGTGCTTGTCAGGCCAGGCCAGGATTCTGCCCCCCCCCCCCATTCAACCGGCCACCGATAATCTACATGATATTGTCAAAGAAATCCACGATGTCAATATGTTCGAATAAATCCCCAACTATCGAAAGTGGCATATCGTTGATAGGGCATGATAAGTTTTCCATACTTGGAGGATTTATAGCTAATGCCTCGCTGTACGAATAAGACTAGTCTATGTTAGTATGGGGTGTGCTTGTTTATTGAGTTCAAGTAGAGTGAGTGGAATTTGAGTGGTTTTTCTAGGCTGAGGGCAACTTACAGAATCGGCTGATGAGCTAGGATTTCGTGGCTGCTGAATGTCCATTCTTGGTTGCGCTGACGCGGCGTCCATGTCCACCTGTATTGCACCCACAGGATGAAGTTTCCCGTTGGCCTCTAAATCGTCGACGTACTGTCGTGCAATACCTGCGAAGTTGGAGAGAAGTGAGCTGGGCAGTGATCCTCTAGATGCATATTCGAGGCGACAAAAGTAGCCAGCCACAATGCCGAGGAGGGATAAGTTGCTTTTTGTTTCGGGGTGAGTTGGATTGTGTACAACGAAGTCGAAAAGGATGAAGAGAGCAGAAAGCGGCATAGAATCTAAGACACTGTGAATAGTCAGACATCATGTTCTCATCGAATACTGAGAACGTTGAGACTAGTGCACAGTTAACATACCAAATTGGTGCATGTGCTTCCGTGTCGATATAGCGCGTCAGCTCAATTACAGTCCGCGCCGCGTGTATAAGTCTATTCTTTGAAGCTGACCATCTGGTAGTAGAGGTCTCTCCTTCCAAATGCAGAGTTATGCGGCTGAGAGCAATGACAATGCTCTCGTAATGAAAGCGAATTCGCACAGCGACGGCCATGGAAACATGATCCGGGAAATTTTTTATCTGGAAAAATTCGCGTGGCCGAAATGTCTCAGGAATTGACATCCGCCATCGCTCCAACTCGTTGCTTATTATGTCAATATTAGCGTAGATGACATCGGCTGGGTTTAAAGTTGCGCTGATAGAGAAAAGCACTTCATACGCCCGAGATATCAGCCGGCTGAAGCGGGCCATAGTAAAGAACCAGTCGAATCCTTGAAAAACTGCCTCAGGGGCATCGGGTATTGGACATCCAATGTCGAAGTCGGACAAAATCTAACACTTTAGTTAGAAACCTCCAATTCTCAGAAACTTCTAGCTTGGCGATGCGAATGATAACTCACGGAAGCTTTGCTGGAAGCAAAACACATAGTCTTCTCGAGGATGTAAACCACCCAGAAAGTTCGGTAACAAGCGGCTTCGTTTTCCTCCAGACAAGTTGCTTTATTAAAATCAAGTAGCTGTGCAATTCTAGCAGCTTCAGCTGTTAACATGTTTCCGATCTGGAGACATGATGAATTGTGCGCAAATATAGCCTATGAAGAGGCATCAGTTCAAGGAAAGCTGAGTGGGGATTGCATTGTCAATACCATAGAAATTATAGCCTATTAGGAGTCAGTTGTGAAATGGATACGTGATTTCGAAGCAACTCACTTGCATATTTGCCAATGCTTCTCTGGGAACCAAGATATCTGTGAGTAACCCAAGGGAAATCTGATAGAGCCTCCATGCCGTTCCTTTCCCGGGATCGAAAGTTCCCCCTTCTTGGTACTGGCATCCGAGCGCGAGGACAGTGTGGTAGAGAGCGCTGAAAGCAGTGCTAGTCTTCAGCAATTGGTCTCGACCCGGGCCCATAGCTTGCGACTCGAAGTGGGCTCGATCCAAGAACGGGTAAACTGGGTGAACTTGGTTGAAGTATGCTAGATTTAAAGTTATTACCCCCTCAAGCACGGTGTTTCCGCCAGGGTTACCAACCATTGATGTATAATTTGGCATGATCATCAGGAACATGCGCCGGTGAAGATGTACCATTGAAACTAACCACAGAGTCGGCGGGATTGATATTGCGGTTCATACGCGAATGGATCGCCGCCGCCAAAGATTGGATGTTTTCCCGAAGTCGATTATGACCAAGACGTTCGGTTATGGATGCTATTCTTTGTTCGGAGAAGAATGCAAGTCCCGAGCTTCCGACTAAGCAATGTTAGTTACTATCACAGGGTGGTTAAAGTATGCGATGAGTACCATAGTTGTCGTTGGCCTGTGCCGAGGTTAGAAATGGTGAGTTCTGTCAGTCACGTTTGGTGGCTAACCTTCAAGATAGACCCTTCAATTTGACGTCGCCCCCTGATGTTTCTGTTTTCGAGAAGGTGGTCGATGTGCAACTTGCTACTCTGGTACCCCCGCTGATGGAGCTGCTGGTGCTGCTGATGCTGCTGCTGGGGAGACTCCCCCGTGCCTTCGCGCGCCAGAGACTCCCGGCCGGACTTTGGCTCATGTGAAGTCGCAGCTCGTGCTGTCTGAGACGGGGAAGTGTGTGTTGCGGTCGTTAAGTTGCCTAATGTTTGTCGTATTCTTCTCTTGTTGACGCTGAAGTGACACGGTACCCTCCGTTTCTGGGACGGCAACCAAGGTCAGCCTATTTCTGTCTCGTCATGACGGAGCTGGGGGGTGACTCACAATGCAGTTCATACATGATTGAGGATCGGGGGTCTCTGTTTGCGCATCTCAGCTAGCTAGACATTACTGTAGGTCGGCGGTGGGTCCCAAATATAGAAAGGGCTGAGAAGGCCACCTGGAATGGCGACTGCGACCAGGTTTCAACGCGGGAGAATGGCCTGTTTGGGACATGGGGGCCGACGAAAGAGTATCGCATTGCAGCGCAGCGCACCGCATCGCATCTTTACTTACTTGGACAGCGCACCTTGCGAGCTCTGCACTCATCGCATGTAGAGACTAGAAGCTTCCTCGGCAGGTTCATCTCGGTCTGGTCCATTTTGCAAGCAACTTCCCGGGGCCGTAGCTAGCCAGAGGATCACACACTGCACAGGGTTGGATGATTTCGAGCGGGTCTGAAGAAGATGCACAACCAAGGAAAAGCAATTTGTCCTGCTCAAGAATCGAGGCGAGCGGTGGTATAAGGACGGCCACTGGCCGAGTTCATCTGTGGAGTGGAAATCTTTGGCGGAGGTAGACAGGACGAAACTACCTTGACGGAGTGGCAGCAGAAGTAAAGAAATGCGTTCTACATTCTTATAAACCTAGTGGATGTCTTAAACATCAGCCGCAACTCATGGTGGTCATTAGTTTGAACTAGTTAACTTTTTTGGGCTCTGAAAAGGGAGGCATAAATTTGACTGAAAGGGATTTCCAGATTTTTGAGGAGCTAGTTTTCCACGTGATTGAAAATACCATATTTGGGATGAAAATTGAGTGTTTTACCTATTTTCTTTTAGGAGAGAGAAAAACGACTGCTATGTGACTTTCTTCAAACTGCAGGTCACTGCAAAGTATTCTCATCTGATGAACTAACGGCATAATTCTCAGACCCACGAAAACCGGCAAATTCCTCAAACTAAAGACTACCCTGCACTGTGTCACTATCCGTCATCGTCACTAAGCGAAACGGTCCAGATTCTCCATTCCAGCTGAAGAATTGATTCCACCACGAGAGTTTATAGATTATCTCAATGCCATAGCGAAGGCGCATTGCAAGACTCTTAAGCCCGGTATGCTTTGTAAGGGCCTCGTTCATAACAATTCAAAGGGGCCTATCAAAACCAGCAGGACGGGTCACAGTTATTTATACCTTTGCGGGACTGCGATGGTCGCGGAACGCTCCCCGCAAAGACAAGACATGCTGCAGCGGGACTAGCACGGCCGTTCTGGCCACGCCACGCTTTATTCTAATTCCCGTCTGCCCTAGCAGTAGATGTACGAACGAAAGCGTCGTAGTTTTCTCAGCTTAGATAGGATCTCCCAGAATCAAGCACTGCGAAGCGAGTGCCGAGACCGAAGCCCCGACCTTGTCCAGAATAATGTCCCGAGCACTGTTTGTCAAGTGGTGGGGTTGTGTGGCTCAAAATACCCAGGCAGGCTGGACTTGAGGTCGGATCGGATATTGTATTTTCGGCTTTCGGATATCACTATGAATGTCCGAGAAAGTTAAAATCTTTCAAGGGTTTGGAAAGAGATTAAGCTGTCGACTTTCCGATTTGCCAATGCCATGAAGCCGCTGAGGAAAAGGGATCTAAACACATTTTCACGGCACTAAAACCGCATGTTGGATATCGAGTTATTCCTTTCCTATGATCTCCATACCAAGTGCTGACTGACCTCGCCTGCACAATCATCAATATCCGTGCCATTGGCGAGCCTCGGGGCTCGGAAATTTGGTTTTATTTCTCAAAGATATGTCAACTCCATGACGCGCCCTCGCCCCAACGTGACTTGCTTTTCGACTCGGAGTGAAGCTCAATCAATCTTGCCACTTACACTCTTCACAATTCCTGGATCTCGGAAAGACAGCAGGCATGGCCGAAGCACCACGAGATGGAGAGGCTGTGGGCAATGGTGAAGGGGATAAGATAACACCAGCTCACACCGTTGATGCTCCAATATCCCCTCCGCCGTCAAAATCGACGACAATCGGCCATACTCCGCTTGTTTCATCACCAAAGGCGCCACTGCACAAACGAATATGGACGAAAATCGGCTTGACTCCGTTTGTCATGATGATCATGTTCAAGCCTGCCGTAGCAGCCACGATCGCAATGGTGATCTACCAGCGTCAAGAAGTGGCTAAGATTTTTTTGAATTTTGGCTATTTGATCATCATTGTTTCAATCACGACAGTACCGATTCTTCCAAGAGGGAAATTTCTCCTGAATTTGGGCCTTTCTTTGGTGAGTACTATCTCTTCGTTTGCGGCTTCTAGATTTGTCTACACCGGCTTAAATTATGGATACTGTGTTCAAAATTCGAGATTACTAATTTACCACAGTCTTTAACATGCTTGGCGGCTGGAATGGTCATTTTAGGCCAATATGCCGGAATCAAGGCTCGTGAGCACACAACCGCACCAGGTGCGCCAATTACTGGATACAACTCAACCGCATCCGTTGTGAACGCTATCTTCTTGATGCTTAATGTCTTCGGTATCAATGTCTTACGCGCTGCTCGGCCGGCATTCAGCATCCCCTCGATTCAATACTCAGTCTTTACCATGGTAGGATTTGTTTATGGCCCGCAAGAGCCAACGATAGCTGCCAGCCAACGCTTCGTCAAAGAAGTGCTATATACCTTCCTCACAGGCCAAGCAATTTCCGCGTTTGTGTGTCTTTTGGTCATCCCAGTTTCCTCCAGGAAGGTGTTCTTCGGGGAAGCTACGGGGTTTTTGCAGAGTTGCCGGAAGTTGCTGAAAGCCCAACTCGAATTTGTCGAAGTCCTGAAGCATTCGAAAATATGCGCATCCATCACTGCAAATCTGGAGTCGTCAAAAGAAGAAAAAACATGTGCTCATGAGGATTTGAAGAAAGATTTCAACAAGAAACTAAAGACTTTGACGACATTAACGACCGACCTTCTTGCCCTCGGCGCAAAACTTCGAGAAGATGTCCTGTTCGCAAAACGAGAAATTGCTTTCGGGCATTTTCGTGAGACGGACATCCATGAGTTCCATACGATACTCGGAAACATCATGATTCCAATTTCGGGCCTTTCGACGATTGCGGATATATCAGAGAGAATGGATCTTCCAAGCACCGAAGCTGTCAAATTACCGAAATCTGTGTTTGGAAACTCTTCGCAAACGATCCTGGAGAACGATCAGAAAGCGTGGACGGAATTGGTTCACACAACAGGGACCTCATTTGAAGTTGTGGCCGATGTTCTTGATGAGAGTATCGTACATATTTTGGCATTGCTCAAATTAGTACCGGACAAGAAAGCCAAGAAAACTGGCCAAGCTACAGCTGATGTTGAGAAGGATACAGAGCCTTCAGAATCAAAAGATAGAAGCTTTGCAGATTCTTTAGAGATGAAGATTGAGGACTTTAGAAAGAAGAGATCGAAAATTCTTCATGCTTGGGCTGAAGAGAGAGGTCTTGACTCGGTTTTCAGAACAACAGCAAAGCACGCCATGTACCCTCCGTCCGAACAAAATGGAAACGGCGCCAGCATTTCGGCACGAGAAGTTATAGCTTCGAAACGATTACATGTCCTTCTCTATATGGAGTATCTCCTTTATTCCACCTCTCGAGCCATCTTAGCAGCTGTTCGCTTTGCAGAACAGAAAGTTGAAGACGACACGATGACGAAACAAAGATTCGTCTTTCCGGCTTTGAGGACTGTGGTCAAGTTGATACGGGGGCTTATCAATGGTGATGACTCAAACCCTGATATGAGCAATTTCGATCAGGTTGATGGAAGTGGTCAGATCATTCGGTTTGGTGATTCCTTCAATGGGGCAAAAGATCCAGAACACCTTCCACCGAAAAACCTGTGGCAGTCCTTCGGAAATCATTTGAGGGCGGTGCCAAGATTCTTCGGTTCTGCTCCAGTGAGTTTTGGGGCACGAGTCACTGTTGCTGTCATGAGGTAAGCCTCCATCGTTTCCGATTTAACACTGTCTGCATGAGATCACAACAATTGTTGCACTTATTAATTCACGCCGTGTTCAGCATCGCCATAATAGCCTATCTGAAACCCACATACAAATTCTTCATCAAACAGAGAGTTGTCTGGTGTCTCGCCATGACATCCATGAGCATGAGTCCGACAAGCGGAAGTGCTGTATTCAACTTGATGGGAAACTTGGCCTTTACAGTCTTTGGAATGGTTGGTTCGTTCATCAATTGGTATATTGTTGATCAGAAGACTGCTGGTGTTATAGTGTTTTTCTTTTTGTTCATGATGTTTTACTTTTATTTTGCAGCCAGGTTTCCGCGATTTTTGACTTGTATTGTGGCGGGTGCTTTGACACATGTGTTGATTATTGGTATGTTTGTCCGCAAGACAGCGACAGCGTTCTGTATAAGCTAACAGAAACCCAGGATACGAGCTCCAAGTCCGCGTAATTGGCCTACCGCATGCTATTGGTGCCTCCTTCCTCATTCCATTTCAAACACAACATCTGCTAATATGAATAGCAACCGGTCAACCCTTCTACCCCATCTACGAACTCGCGCCATATCGCCTTCTCACCGTCGGAGCAGGTGTGCTAGTTGGTTATATCTGGACCATCTTCCCCGTCCCCATCTCCGAAGTCTCAGTCCTTCGTCGCGACCTCGGCGCCTCCCTCTTCCTCCTCGCCAACTACCTCAGTTGTGTAACCGCCACAGTAGACCTACGAGTCCTCGAACCAAACTCCGATGACGCTGGATTGCTCGAGAGTCATGGCCATAAGTTGGATAAAGTGAGACACGAGGTATTGGTGAAGCAGATTGCGTTGTTGAACAGTATGAGAGGGAATTTGGCGTTTATGGCATTTGAGCCAAGGCTTGGTGGTGATATCCCGAAGGAGATTTATCAAAAGCTTATTGACGAGGCTCAGAGGTACTACTACTTGCTCCCACTCCATCTCTTGTGAGAAACTCGAGAATGCATAAGCTAACAATCACTAGTGTAACAAACTACCTAACAATAATAGCCTACGCCTCCTCTTCCTTCCCCACTGCGCACACCAGCTCAACCTGGCTCTCCAGCTTCACATCAACTCGCATCCGAAACCATTCCGAATCCCACAAACTCATCTCCATCTTATCCCTCCTTTCGGCCTCCATCACCAACGGTCAAGCCCTCCCTCCTTACCTAAAAACCCCCGACTCCTTCCGTCTCTCAGACGAGATAACTGCTGATGTCGGGACGGTCTTGGATCTTGCCAATGTGGACGAGCCGGGCTTTAGAGCCGTGGCAGTAGTGAAAGTGGCTCAGAGGTGTGTGGTTGATTCGACGGAGAGGATTGTGGGGCTGGTGAGGGAATTGGTTGGGGAGGTGGATTTTGGGCGGAGGGTTGTGTGTGGAACTGGGGATGTCAGTGGTTCGAGTAGTTTGTTGGGTGGGGATGTGTGATTCGATGTTATGTGGTGGCGCGGAGGGGTGTAGCTGGTTTGTAAAATAGTGGATAATAGAATTAGATAACGCTGTTATATTGTAATGAACAGCATGAGGCTTGAACTGAGCAGATCGGCGTGCCTCTAGAGCTCTACTTCTATTACTTTTAAAAATATCAGCAATCCTACTTTGTCGTAGATCCCCGCATTTGATATGTAGGTAAGCAGGTATGCAAGGATAAAGCAAGCACTTACCAGAGTGCTTTTCTTTGTTCGGTTTTTTGGAAGGAGATATTGACACTGAGGATACAGGGAATTCATTATCTGTTCAGAATGAAGTTTAGACGAAACATAGTACTTTTTGAAGAATTCGGCATAATATCTTACAACGAGATGATATTCCGAACCGAGAGTTTTATACGAGCTTTCGTCTGATGTCGGGCATTCCTCTAGGTTTTTTGTTGAGACGCAGCTGGTATGAAGATTTTTGAATGGCATTACGGTAACCTCGAGAGTGACTTGGGTTTATATTATTATTATTATTATTATTATTATTATTATTATTATTATTATTATTATTATTATTATTATTATTATTATTATTATTATTATTATTATTATTATTATTATTATTATTATTATTATTATTATTATTATTATTATTATTATTATTATTATTATTATTATTATTTATTATTATTATTATTATTATTATTATTATTATTATTATTATTATTCCTTTTAACGTCCTGCGTAACTCAAAGACTATAGTAGAACAGTTGGGGTTATAAGCCCCAGCGTTTCCATATAAGATACCGGAAAAGTAGCTAATTTGTTTCAGGGGATATTGAGGATATAGCCCTAGTTATAACAAAGGAAAATTATAAAAGAAAGTACAAAAGGTATTATATTTCTTCCTCTTTTTGCTTCTCCTGCTCTTTTTCTTGTCTTCTCTTTCAGAATCATTTCTTAATGCAAAGCCTAATCTTTTTAAGAAAATCTAATATCTTCTTAATTTTAATTTTTATATATAATAAGAGAAGTAGATTTAATTTTGCTCTTTTCATTTCGTGTTATAACTTGGCCCTTACCTTGGTTATTCTTATCTTTTTATAGCTCAAAAGTAAATAGGTGGTCGTTTCTCTACTATACGCATTTTCTGACACCGTTCGGTAGACCCCACACAGTTCGGCAGTCTCCACACTGTTCGGTAGTCGTTCGCTAGTTCTGACACTTTATGAGTTCTGTTCTTCCGGACCACATGATCTCGGTAAGGTATTCAGCGAAGCACCGTGGTCAACAAGGAAATAGACGAATGACTTTCGGAAACGGTTATCCAGCCGCAACGTGTGTGGGAAGAAGTCCTGAAAACTAACAAACTCGGTCTTAGTATCAATCGATCCACTGACTTCTCCTTGCTCGCCGTTCGGCTACAGTCGCGAATTCGTCAAGCTTTCAACGTTACTTTACGGCTGTTGGTGCTAGTACACTCGGCAAAATGGCCCAGCGGATTGAAGAAAGTACTAGTGTCGGTCTCATTGACTGGGACCGGGAGACTGCCTTGCCCAGCACAACGTTACCGCAATTCGTTGACGGACAACCGCTTAAAAAATGTAACAAAGTGGTGGTCATCACCAGTGTGACAAATAGATTAGATTAGAGTAGAGTAGTAAGTACTACTCTAATCTAATCTAATAAATTTATATACTACTCTAAATCTAATCTAATCTAATCTAGAGTATTAGATTACTACTTAAGTAGTAGTTATGTAATAATTATACTAGCCGAACATAGTTTAACGCTGCGGTCTTTACTAAATGAGGCTTAGCGAGCGGCTCTACCCGAGTAACGGATAATGATTCTTTTAGGTAGTTTACTTTATAACTCTAAAAGAGGATTTATTTATTATTAATTAGTTTATTAAGCATAGTTATAAGTAAAAGGGTTTAATTATTTTAGTCTTAAATTTAATATCTCTTAATTACTTTCTTATATATTAACTTACATAAAATAAGTTTATTGATAATCTAATAATCTAGATTAAGTAAGATTTACTACTTTAAATCTAATCTTAGATTTTTCAATTTTTTACTAATCTAATCTAGTCTAATCTAATCTACTACTCAAGTAGTAGATTAGAAATTTATCACACTGGTCATCACCGGCGCAGGTGGCTTTCTCGGAAAATATATCCTCGACCAGCTCGTTGCTGACCCAGATGTTGTCAATCCACTGCATTGGCCTCCGTGAGAAACCAGCTGGGAAGCCTCGCATTCTTACGAAATTGTCTCTCAAAATTACCATACATGGCGGTGATTTATCCGAGCCCTGGCTTGGCCTCGATGAAGATGAGTTTGTGGTCCTAGCTGGTGAAGTTGACTGTATCCTGCACATGGCCGCAGCACGCCCGTTCTGGGACAACTATTACCTCCTGCGCCCGAGCAACGTAATTCCAACGAAGCAGCTGATCACCATGGCGGCCTTGCGCCGCATCCCGATTCACTGTGTTTCCCAGCAGGCGTAATACCGGAAGAAAGTGCTAGCAATGTAGCAGCATCAGTTGCAGAGCATCCGCCTCCTGCGTATGGCTCCGATGGTTACATAGCGAGCTGATGGGCTTCTGAGCAGGTCCTCGAGCATGCTGCGTCGGTATTAGGCGTACCGGTCTCGATCCATCGCTTCGTGCCGGCCCGCACACCGACGCCTGAAGCAATAGTAGCAGTTGTTGGGTTCGTGGATGAAATGTCTATTATGCCAGACTTCGACGAAGGCCACTTTGAGATGGCGCCTGTTGAGTACGCGACTGGCAAGCTTGCAACAGCACTGGTAGGTGAGCCAATTGGTGAGCTGAGAGATGAAGGCATTCTGAGAGTCGCGAAGATGAAATAAGGGTTTCGAGACTATGCCTGCTCTGAAGTTTGTCGGTCGGATGCAGGCGCTTGGGTTGCGATATTTTGTGATGTCATTCCCTGGAATATAGTATTTCTGGCATCAGGATAGCATAACTACATCGAGTAGTAGCGTATTCACGATGGATCATCTATAATATATTATTTTATCATAAACTTAAGTATACTAAATAGTATAATAAATAATAATTCTTGTTTTACGTGAACCGTGTGGGCGGGTCACTCGGTATCTCGAATTGGAAAACGGCTGGATTTGTCGCCAAGGAGTGGATGAGGACCAAGTTCTGCATTTCAAGCGGAATGGACCTACCGGACAGTGACGAAGAATCGAGAGTGGAATGGAGAAGGAGGGTCCAGAGACCATCAGAGAGGGAAGGTTTCCTTGAGATCGCGGAAAGATGGATGACTTGGTGGAGCAATGAGAACAGATTTCCGGTATTCAATACACGCCGAAGAGCCCCAATAATGCTAAACCTCGATGCCTGGTCCGCCTTGCCGCCCTAAGAATAGGTAAGTGTTGGGATCACGGGGGGGTGGTACCAATGATTCCTATTCTGTTGCTTCTTCTTCTAGGACTATAGGATGAAGTGAGGCTATATATACTACTGCTAAGCCCTTTGCCGAAGAGGACACATATCCACTACGAATAGTCCTGTGACTATATTCCGACAGTAAGGTAGGATAAGAGAATTACAATATAAATAATACTTATTGCTAGCTCTATTACTTCTTACCTAAGTTCCAATAGCTAGAATCTTTGATAAAATCGCTCGTTTGACGACCTATTTACGCTACTAGTAGATTGATTGCCCATGTCACTTGACACTTAGCTTAAGTATGTCTCGTTTTCATTCAGCTCATGTTTGTTTGTTACAAAAGGTTTCACACTTTCCGACCATTTCTCGCGAGCTCTTAGGATTAAAGAAGCTCACAACGCGTCCAACGGCGATATATATCTCGTCCGAAGTACGAGCATAGCAGGCTTGTGCTAATACTAATATAGCTCTCTCTATCACGAGGAAAATGTTTCTAAGACGGGCAATAGATGTAACAGATTTATCGCTGGTTGTATATCTCGACATATTCGGCACAACCAAGCTGTAACTACCTAAGCATCGAGTATAACCATCTAGTATAACTTGATCGAATGCTTGTCACACGGAGACTTAAGCTTTAATTGCTACGCGCCTCCGCTTTAGAACTGAGAAGGAATAATGTCACATCATTTTTGAACAAGTTTTTTAACAACAGAGCCTAGATGAGGCATTATGCGCGTTGGAGAGGAATATACAATTTCTTAGATTATTTTCCAAACACAACGAGGTTGGCAACTGAGTCCTTTTCTCGGAATTTTCAATTACCCGTCTCCCCCGAAACCTTGACACTTAAATCCCGCAAAGTCGGCATTTGGATAAGGTCGACAAGCCGCAAATCGACGAAGAAGTGTTGAGAAATCCAGCCAAAGAGCTCCGTGGCGTTCAAGGAGTCCAGTCCAAGGTCATCCAGCAAGGTTGTGGGAAGGATATCGGCAAGTTGCATGGCGAGTAATTCCGACATGGCATTTCCGATAAGCTTGACAATGAGCTCGATCGTCGCCGTTTCGTACTATAAGCGCGATTATTAACCCCTTTTTACGTATAATGGTCCCGAGAGAGGAATAGGCTCTTTAAACGACTTTCACAATCAAGGACCGTTGTTAACGATTTATACCTCTTTATAATAATAATTATAACCTTTATAAGCCTAAATTTTTTTTTGGAATTTAGACTACTCGCTATACTCTCTTAGAGAGCTGTTATTTAATAATAAGCTCGCCAAAGCGTTAAATTTGCCTAAGGGGTATATTTTAGTTCTTGTAATGAGTATACTAATTCGTTTATGGCTATGGAAAGTTAGGTATACATTAGTATAGCCTGCTAAGAATAAGAAACACACCTTTTGGTTGTGTAAATTGTGTATGTTATTCTCTTAGTTCTTATTTATTATACTAATCGATTAAGGTTATTACGATCCTAAATTTTTAAAGAATAAATCGATTACCTTTAATAGTAACTCTCTTAAGAACGTAACTAAATATATAATAATAAAGCATAAATTGAAGCAAAATGGAGATATCGGAAGACTACCTTCGATAGCTTTATCGCATGCGTAACCCCTTGAATTAGTTAGTGAAGATTACGAGAATATTATACCTTTCCGACAGCTTGAATTTAGGAATGCTTTTATTAAATGGGTAATAATAAACGACGTAAAGCATTACAAAGCAGCCTCTTTAAATCTTCGTCGCATGTTTAAAATAGCTAATATACAAGCTATTAACGTATTTCTTACTTCACAAAGCACTTCAGAGACTTGGATAGCATAATTATTTAAGTATTTTGAGCCGCAAATCATTGCAAACGTCGCAAAAGCGCAATCGAAGATCTTAGTCTCTTTCGACGATTAGGGATCTAAAAGAGACAAGATTAATATGGTTGCAATAGTCTTTCATTATACCATTAAGAAGAGAGAAGTTGTGATAGTACTAGTAGGCTTATTAAAGCTCTTAGGATATAATAAAACTAGTGTTAGTACGTTAACTCTCCCTAAAGTACTCTCCTTTTAATTAACATAATATAAACTAAACTTTTGTACTTCTACCTCTCTTACGTCGATTCGGAATCAACGAATTTAACCTTGGTTAGTTTGTCCTTGATAACGTATCGAATAACGATATAACGCTCGTAAAGCTTAGAAAATGGCTTAATTTTAATCCAAAACAACGTCGTTTTCGTTATATAGGTCATATCCTTAATCTTATCGTAGAGCAATACTTATTTAGTTAAGATACGTCATCTTTTAAAGACGATTTCAATAAGGTTAGTCTTGCAAAATGGAGACAATTATAAAGGCAACGCGGAGAGCTTAGAAAGCTATACAACTTAATTGCGCACATAATAGTTTTTAGAAAGCGCGGGGTAGTATTTAATAAACTACAAGTTGACCTAAATCAAGGCAAAGTAGTTAGAAAGGTATAAAAAGTAGTATTAAATAGAGGGATACGTTAGAACTTCTTATATTCGATGATTAAACGCGCTTTTAAGTTGCCCAAAGCTCTTAATAGTTATATTATTAAACTACGTGTTTCTAAAGAACCTCTTAATCAGGAGGTTTACAAAGAGGGTTTTATTAATGATAGAGAATTAGAGACGCTTTAATTAATAATAAATCATTTGGAACTTCTTTTTCGCCTTACAAAAGATGTTAAAGATAACCCCGATCGCTATAATCCGATATCATTAACCCACGGAGCTTTATAGGAGTTGTTACCTCTTTTTAAAGGTCTACTTACTTACTTTGAAGAACTAGAGACTCTCGCAAAGGTTGTTAGATTTGACTTTGGTAACTCGTGCCGATTCTACGCTAGAGAACAGCCGAAGTAATCTCCACTGCTTACGCGGCTCAGAAATTACTCTTGTATTCGATTACGTAGTCGAAGCTTCTAGAGAAGCTAATATTATGTATATAACTACCGAAGAGCCCTTACGGCTCTTCTCTAAGCAAGCAATCCACTTTGTCTTTAATCACGTGTCCTCACCTACTGCGCTTCCTCTCTTCTGATTGGCCCACTTATTTTCACAAAGGCCGGTCGATTTAATAGGCACAAAGGCATATAAGAGTCGATTATTTTAGCATAGAATAAGACGAAGAAGTATTATAATAAGACCAACGTTTCTCTTGCGTAAATAGCGGCTTTAGTACTCCACCCTCGTTAGAATTGGTAGTACTTTAACTAATAGTAGACTAGTAATAACTCTTAATATATAAGAAAAGGTAAGGCCGCTTTACGAAAGCTCTAGGAAAACGATTATAAGGGAAAGGTGGTGATACGAATTGAGGAAAGAACCCTAGAGCCGGAGCCTAAAAAGGCCTACAAGGTCATATAATTAAAAAGACTAGCTCCTCCTCTTATTAGTATCTCTTCTTTTATACGACCTTCGCGTTTAATAAGCCAAAAAGATTAATTAGCTTTATATCTTAAAGAGCCTTTTATAAACAAGCCTCTCTTGGAGTATTAGTGTTACGACAGGTATGCCTCGGCTAAGTCAGGGGTCCGAAACAGGTCCGACTCCCCTCTGACTCCCTATATATATGGCTCCCTCCTGTAGAGTAGCTCTGTAGTTTTGTATTCTAAGTGTTAAGTCAACCTTCTGCGACCAAGGCTCTTGTGTCGTAACAATTAGCGTGGAAAGCAGGCCTAGTAGCCACAGCTTATAAAGGTAGCCTTCGATTTTCTATGTATACCTGCCATAAGCTTTGAATATGAGCGTGTTTTCTCGTCTTGTTTTATGCAAATTATAATACATTCGTCAAGATCCAGCGTGAGCAAAATTAATCAAGCTAATCGATTAATAATCAGATTAATTGATTTGATTAGATTAGAATTAGGTTAATGAAAAATTGACTTGATTAGATTAGAATTAGATTAATTAATCTAGATTAATTTGATTAATGACTAACCTACAATAATATTAAATATATATATATTTGTAATATTACTAAGAAATAATAAACTAAATAATTAAGTAATTAAACCAGTAATAGACTAACTAATAAACTAACTAACAAACCTATTTAATAAAGAACAAGTTATTATTTTCTATGTCTTTAACTTCTTCCCTTATATAGTCTTCTTCTTTTTTCTCTTTAATAACTCCCCAACTTTTTAAGCAAATAATCCTTTCAAACGTATCTTTTGCTAGTCGATTTCTTAGCTTATTAATAATAAGAGCCCCTTGACTAAAAAACCGCTCACTAGGTGCTGAAGTAGCCGGAATTTGTAAATAGTTTCTAGCTATTAAAGATAATACGGGGTATTTATCTTTATTTTGAAGCCAAAAAGTAAGAGGTCGAGTCTATTATAATATTAGTATATATAATATATAAAGGGTTTATTACATACCACTTTATTAGCTCTTGGTTCTTGAATATATCGATCTAATTCATCTAAATCGTTATTTTCATCGTCTTGAATATAAATATCAGAATCGTCGTCGCTATCTTCAAGAGCTAAATTTTGAGCTCCTTCGATAGGAGGATTTGCTAGCACGAAGTCGATTTAAAGCTATTTAATTTATTAGTAATTTATTTAATTTTAAGTAATATAAATAAATAAACTTACATATTATAAACTTCTTTTAATCTATTATATATTTTAAAGGCTTGATTTCGAGATAAGCTAATAACTTCTAGGCCCTCTTATTTAATACGAGGGTCTAATATTAGAGCTAAATATAAGCTCTTATTATTTTCGTTTATATTTCCTGTTTTAGGATAATATTTTCGGAGCTTAATAAGTCCTCTATTAATAGCGTTGGTAAAGTTAGGATCCTAAAATTAAATTAGTAAATAAATTAATATTTATATTAATATTTATTACTTACATTAATTTCTTCTTTTAATCCTTCTAATCGAGTATATAATTTATATACCTCAGGTAATAAATAATAAATCGTTGTATATTTTTCGGCTTGAAGCTTCGTAATAGGTTTTATAAAGATATTAAATATCTTCAAGCACTTTTCTAAATAGGCTATTTCCGAGTCTTTTAAAATAAGAATTTCTTTATTCTTTTCAAAAGACTTAGTAGTCGATAAGCTTATAACGATTTTAATAGCTTGCCAAACGTGTAAAAAGTCCTTAAGCATATTAGCCGTAGAAGACTATCGGGTTTTTTGATCTAATAATAAAATTAGTAAATAAACTTTAATATAATTAATATTTAATATAAATAAAACTTACCTAATTAAGGCAGTCGAGGATTATTAATTTCTAAAGCTTTAACTTGTATATCGAAGTTTCTTTTATTTTCTTGTGAATATCGAATACCGATGATTATTTTTCTTACTTTTTTCTAAAGAGATATATCTAAAAGAATTATTAATACATAAAATATAATAAAAAGTTATTAAATAAACTTACTATTATATTCCTCTTCTTGATTATTCTTTTGTTAATAGATATCGTTATCGTTAATATCATTATAAGCTTCTTTAATAAGAGCTTTTAATATATCTTTGTTGGTATCTAACCAAAGTTCGATACCTGATATCAGGGTGACAAAGAATACAACAAGTGAAGTTTGATTAAGTATATTCCGTGTGTCCCTTTCGTACGAGAGGGACAACTACCTTAAATACATCAAGTACTTAACCCCGTAGCTCGTATAAGCATTACTCGTACGAAACCAGGAGGCAAGGTATGAAACCAAGCTTCATTAGGCCAGGAGAGACGACTATCTTTGGAAGCTGTCAGAGTAAGAGAATGCCCCTTAGCTAAGGCTATCCCAACAATCTTGAACGACTAAATTAAGTACGTGAGCTAAACAAGCTATATCGCCTTGAAATCCAATAGATTCTCTTATATAATACTGTTTTAAAGTACTAATAAGAGTATCGTTAGAGCTCGCGTTATCTCTAGTAATTCTATTATAGTTATTATTTATATTAAATACTTAAAAAAGAACTTACGTAGAGATATTGTATTCGATATTATATTCTTTTAAAGTCTCTAATAAGACTTGAAACATATAAGCACCGGAATGCCGTTCAATAAGAGGTCGCATAGCTAATAAATAGCTTTTCAATTTAAAGTCGTTGTTTATAAAATGACTAAATTAATAAATTAATTAGTATTATAATATTATATAATTAATATTAGAATATAAACTTACATAGTAATGCCAAGATACGCGTCTTAGTTAATGGCTGTCTAAGCGTCTAAAGTTAAAGAGAAACCACTATTAGAAGTAATAACTTCTCGTAATTCTTTAATAATATTTTGCTTCAAAAGATAAAGAGTATTTAACTTTTCTTTTATTATTACCGGATATATAGGAGGTACTTGACTGTAATTTTATTAGTATATTATTAATAATATAAAAAGTAATATAACTTACTCGTTAAAATAAAAAGCTAGTTCTTTAAAAGATATACTAAAGATTACTCGAAAAGATATATTATTTGATATAATAAAATTAAGAAGTAAATTCTTGAATTTATTAATATTAAACAATTCTTTTTCCGGTTCTTTACGCTTATTAGCTCTTTGTTAAGAGAAAGCGTCTAATATAGTTAAAGATCCTTGAGACGATTCGGCGTCGGAAGTATCTATTATTATTATTATTAGTTATATATTTTTTTAGTATTATTAAAATAACTTACTGTTATTATTTGATAAACCACTAAGAAGTCGGCTAATATTATAGCTCTTATGTAAGTATCGGTAGTAAGTAATATAATTACTAGTCGATTGATAAACTCGTTAATTATACCACGTTTTTCTAATAAATAAGTTAGTTATTTAATTTCTTATTAATATTAGTTATATAAACTTACCGACAGCCTATAAATAGACACTTAATAGTAACTGAGCGGTAATTTTTCGGATCTTCGGGATTTTCCTTTGGAGTATCTAAAGTCTTAGAGAATAGCTTTTCTTTAAATATAAGAGGAGCTTCGTCTAAAGGCTCTAATTGAAAAGTAGGTTAATTTTGCTTTAAATTAAGCTTAATAGAGGATTTTTGAGACATTTCGTATAAGGAATAATAGTAATAATACTATAAAAGGTAATAGTCGCAATATTTATAATATAAGTATCGATTATAAAAGTAGTTGATTTCTGATTAAAGAAAAATTTATCTTTAAAAGAGAGAATCTTCGTTTATATAAAGAATATCACTTTCTAGTTGATTCTACTTATTATAAATCATAACTAGTATTTATAATTATTATAAGTTATAAAGGTATTGATTTATAATCAAATGTGGTTGATTTATAATAAGTAGAAATTTATCGAATTCTTTAGAAAAGTATTTGGAATTAGCTAACAAATAAGGAATACTTGATTATAAATACGTATTCTATTAATAAAACACTCTAATTTTTGATCTTAAAATAGATTCTACTATTACTAATTTGTATTAAAGTCTTAATAATATATTAATTATTATAATTGGACTTATAATTAATAATTTCTTTAAAAGGTATTTGGAATTATATAACAAATAAGAAATATTTGCTTATAAATACGTATTATATTAATAGAATACTACAAATTTTGATCTTAAAATATAAATTACTATTATTAGTTTATTTATAAACTTACTAGCTTATTATTTCTAATTAATTAGCCTCTTATTTATATATTATATATGAAATAAATAAGTTTAAGATTAATCCTCGCTTAATCCAAATTAACCGAGCTTCTAAAGCTTTGACTAAATCTATTCTTAGTATATACTAACCCTTTTTAGTTTAGTCTAAAAAATCTAAACCTAATTAGGATGTGGCTCTTTTATTAATCAAATTAATCAATTAATTCTTGATTAATTAGATTAGATTAGATTAGAATTTGATTAATTCAAATTTTACTTGATTAGATTTAGATTAATAGCCATTAATCTAATCTAATCTAATCATTTTTTACGCTGTCAAGATCGTTCGCTTAGTTATTATAATAATAAAAGTGCCTTAAGAATTAGCAAAGAAGAGGCCCCATTATGATTATATTAGCGTTCGGGGCTATAAACCTTGGAAAAGATCTTTAATATATTTCCAAAAATAAAATCGGCTTTTAAGTAGCTTTTTAGCTCTTCAGTTTAAGCTATTAAGCTGTGCGGTTATATACAAGCCAGTCAGTTAAGAAAGTTTCCTGGCTGATGGCTGACTGATTGGCTTTTCGGATACTCTGGGTACAATCTCTTTAAGCATCAGAAGCGATGCCATCCTACTCTCTCACTCGTACCCGTTTTAATATGTATTGCCTAGGAAAGGGAGATGAGGAGCCTTCATCGCTAGGAGTGACGATTACGGGAGATATGGCTAGATTTGGGAATAGGAAGCTTCAAGAAAGACTAGAAATGCTGTCTGCAATGCGAATGGAATTCAAGAACAACATTACGGAACTTGATGATGATATAGAAGCCTTCGAGAGGACTTTGGATAATCTTTACCGTAAATTGTCAAGGTATGAAATAAGTTCTTGCACAACAGCTTAATGGCTTCTTGGTGTAATGGCGTTCCAAGGACAGCGCTAGAGTATCTCCAGTCACAGTTAATCTTCATGCCTAAGGCGTCAAACGTGATATTACATCGTAATTATCCCCTAATGGGACATGCGAGGTCATTTTACACTACTCAGCAGAGATGATAACTGGGATGCTATCTCGGAAGAGTTGAATGACGTCATACTACCGAAAAATCAGGTTCGAAGGCCCACTTAAACACGTGAATTCGGTTGCCGCAATGAGAGGGTTCCTAATACTGATAGAATTCTGGCCCCTGCATTTGAGTCTTGAAATTAATTAATGGCTTGAAAGCTTGAAAAGTTCACAGTGGGTGGCAAATTGTTTAATTATATAGATTCGAACAAATCACGTCTCTATAGTCGCCATATACCTCCTCAAGAAATTCGCCACATGATAGTGCTTCTTCTTTGCCATCGCCGCCTTTAGCGGACTCCCATATTTCCCCCCCTCAATAGTCGGGTCCGCACCAGCCTCCAGCAGAATCTTGACATTGTCAAGACAGCCATGATTCGCCGCAGCCTGCAAAGCAGTCTCATATTTCCCACCTCGAGCGTTAGAGTCCGCGCCGTGGTCGAGCAACAATCTCAAAACCCTCCGTCCGTTTTCAGATTCGTGTCGACACGCTGCGTGGAGTGCATATCCCGTCTTGCCTGACAGCTGATTCACGTCGGCCCCTAATGAGAACAGATACTCGAGAGCAGCGAGTCGGTGTCTCCGCGCGGCACCTTGCAGTGGGGTTCTTGTATTTGTGTTAGCAGAGGTCGTCTTTCATCAGGAATTACTAAACTCAACTAACCCGAATTTCTCGCACGCGAGGGTGTGATCAGCCCCCCTCTCAACAAGTTTCTTCATCATCTCTACCTCGCCCCGGCGTGCGGCGGCTGCCAGTGCTGTTCCGAAACGCGGGTCATAGGCATTGACGTCTGCTCCCCTGGCGAGTAAGTCGTCGACAAAGGTGTGGTGCAGATTTGTGATGGCGGCTTGTAACGCGCTGGTGTGTTTCTCGGAGGGGGTTGAGTTGACGTTTGCGCCCGCATCGAGGAGGGTCTGGATCACTGGCCCGGCTTGGTTCTGGCCACTGTAGCAGAGATTTTCTAGGACGGCCATAAGGGCGGTTCTATGTCGTGTTAGGTCTGTGGGGTACTAGAGGTATCATCGCCCAGGGCTACATACCCGTGTCTCCCACCGGTGGCGTTCACGTCGACACCTTGGTCTAGCAGGAATTTTACCATGCTAATATTCATATTTCGGGCCGCTGCGTGTAGGGCCTTGCCGGGGACGCCGCCTTGGACGTGCACGTCGGCGCCGTGTTTGATCAGCATCAACATCCCTTCCGTGTATCCTGACTCCGCGGCAGACACAAATGCAACCGAGGCGCTGAAGTTTGGGTCTGCACCGTACTCCAGGAGCTCTTTGAGCATCGTACCCCGCGAGCATCGGAGAGCGGCAGCAAGGGGGGTCTCGCCGCCGTGTCCCGGCCTAGTAATGTTAGGATCAGCTCCTCGACTGAGAAGAAGCCTGAAAATGTCAAGGTCGCCCTCGACGACGGCAATGCGAAGTGGCGATCTGGTTTTTATCAGCAGTAATCGGGGTTCATCGGTAATGTAGACTTACACGACATGCCCAAAGGGCCCATTAATGTCTGCTCCACGATCGAGGATGGTTTCTACTATCTTGGCATTCCCTTTGCGCACCGCGGCCTCGAGTAGAGAGTAAGTAGCTCTCCCAAGTATGTAGGTGGGTTATCACTCACCTCTAGAGGATACGCACGCTCCTCTCCAGCACAAATGTTGACATCAGCACCGGCGTCGAGAAGAAGCTGGATATACTTATCCCCTCCCTCCTTGTCTTTGTGCCCCTCGATAGCACACGTAAGAGCAGAGTCGTGGCGACCGCCCACAAGATTGACGGCGGCCCCATGCTCGAGCAGAAGCATGACCGCCTCTTCATCGTCCCTATCGATTGCTTCCTGCAGAGGTGTTCCGTAGTATTCACGACCAGGCCAGTTCACATTCGCCCCAAGCTCAATCAGGTACCGCGTCAAGCCTTCCTGCCTGTTCCAGATAGAACCAGAGAGCGGGCCCCCAAACCCACCTTCGAATCCCCGCAGCTCCTCCAGAGTTCCAGAGTAGTTCACGTTCGCCCCGGCGTCGAGCAGCAGATGAGTAAGAGCGGGATTTTTGGCCATGATTGCTGATTCGAGACAAGACCCGTACCTGCCCTCCCGTGCTTTCACATTTGCGCCGCGGGCAAGTAACAACTTCACGATGCTTTCGTTTCCCGTGTGTGCAGCAGCTTGTAGCGCGTCGCCCTCACGTGGAACCCAGAGGTTTATGTCGGCACTACGGTCGAGGAGAAACTGGACTAGCACCTCGTTTCCCTCATTGCAGGCCGCCATCAAGGCTGACCCCTGGTGCGGGAGACTGGCGTTGATGTCCGCGCCGTAGTCGAGAAGAAGGTTGATCATTTCCATGTTCCTATTCCGTACAGCGCGGATGAGACACAGCGACCCATTGCTCGGCTGGTTGATATCGGCACCGAGGTTGACCAGCTGCTTAACGATGTCCATGTTATTATACGCAACAGCCGTATATAATGCTGTGATTCCTTCGTCTGTTTTCCCGAGAGCGTTCACGTCGATATCGGGATGGCTGAGCAGGATCTTAATAGTAGCTGTGTCCTGACTTTGTATGGCAAATTGCAACGCCGTGCCCGACTTATTCTGCGCATTCACATCGACCCCCTTTTCCAGGAGCCGGGGAACCACCGTCTCGCGCTGATTCTCGATGGCGTCGAGGAAGATTTCGTCGTCCAGCTCGGCGCCCAAGTCGATCAACAAATGGGCAGCGGATATGTTGCCGCCGTATACACAGGCGCGCATAGCCGAGCGAAAGACGCCGCCCCGGTAGTTGAGCTCAGCCCCGTGCTCGAGGACCAGCTTCACAATGTCAATGTTATTCCCTTCAATATTCCCCCTCGCCGAACCCGACACGGCAGCTTGTAGGGCATCTCCGCAACTCCCGCCATGAAGGTTAGGGTCGGCACCGTGCTTGAGCAAGAACCTAGCGATCTCGACATAGGTCATCGACTCCTGGTCCTCAGGCTCCCTTTCACTATGAGGATTGCTGCACGCTGCCTGGAGGGCATTATTCCGCTGCGCGCCTCTGCACTGCAAGTTGACGTCGGCACCAGCAGCAACCAGCATCTTGACCATCTCCAGATTAAGGCTCTCTGCCGCCGAGTAGAGGGCCGTCCCTGCTCCACCGCACGTATCATTGATGTTGGCGCCCATCCGCAGCAGCAGCCGAACAAGAGCCTTGTTCCCCGTCCCTGCCGCGATGTTCAACGCCTTACCCCTATGGATACACACAATATCCATGTCAGCCCCTCGATCAAGCAGTACCCTCGCCGCATCAACATGCTGCTGGCCACACGCAGCAATGAGCGCGCTGCCGTGCGTCCCACCCACGGCGTTCACCTCCGCGCCGCGGTCCAGCAACAGCTTTATGACTTCGACATGGCCCCCGTAGGCCGCAGCCTGCAGCGGATATCCATGCTCCCCACAGTGTCGATCAACATGAGCGCCGCGATCCAGCAGCAGCTCCACGACGTCCTTGTGCCCGAAGCGCGCCGCGATCTGAATAGCCTGGCCGAACTTCCCCCGTACGGCGTTGACGTCGCACCCGCGCTCGTCGAGGAGCCACTGGCAGAGCTGGAGGTGGCCGAGCTGCGCGGTGTAGTAAAGTGGCTGGGGAACCGAGTCGAGGGATTTGACCTGCTGGCCGGCAAAGCCGTAAATGTTGAAGGAGCCCGCCTCGTCAACGAGGGCGTCGGGGCGGCAGATGTTGGTGTAGTTAATGTACGCGCTGTGGTCTTCTTCTGTGTCGAGGATCCGCTGGATCAGGCCGTTGACGGTGCCTTGGTCCTTATGTGTGAGCTGTCGGCGCCAGTGTTCGGGCCAGTGCTGCGCAGCGTAGGCCAGGAAGGGGAAGGCGACGAACTCGATCCGCAGGAGGCGCACACCGCCGCTGAAGTCGAGGAGGTAGACAAGGCATAGCTCTGCGATGGCCTGATGTGCGGCGGTGGGTGAGAAGCTAAAGCGGGAGACCCGCGGTGCGGACTTGGTGCGCTGGAGGATTATGTATTCCCGGACGGAGAAGTGCGCAAACTGGACGATCTCGTGTTCTTTGTTGAACTCCTCGCTTAACCAGGAGGGCCGGTTCTCGATCCTGTTCTTCTCTTGGAGCCAGGGCGTCTCGCGCAGATCGAGCCGGGTCTTGGACACCGAGACGAGGCTGGAGCAGATCTCGAGGACGTGGCGGTAGTTTGTTAGGCGATGCTCGTCGGATTTAAATCTCTGGCCCTCGTAGTCGACAACCATACCCTCAGCGAGCTCTTCGAGCGTTAGGGGGCGGATGGAGTACGCCAAGAGCATCAGAGCCGTCCGCGCTATTTGCCATGTCTCGTCGGAGATCGACGCCAAGATGCGGTCGTACATGTCATCTAGCGTCTCGGGTAGGTTGTTGAGGGTTTTCCGGACGGCCCCAACCTGTTTGCAATTCTTGATGAGGCCAAGCTGGCAAACCGCCCACTGGAACCTGCTTTGGGTTAGATACCTTGCATGAGCACTCTCTGGCAATGATCTGGCTGACTTACATTCCCTGAGCTTTGTTAGAAATAGTATCCTCAATTTCGGTTTTCAGGTGTTTGGGGAAGTCTTTCATGACCCGGTGGCTCGCAATAAACTGTGTGACGTGAAGTCGCACGTCTTTATTGACACATTCTGCAGGGATAGGAATGTTATGGATCGCCACAGTCGACTCTGCCATTCGTTTCTCGATATCAGCTTCCTTGCGGCTCGTGAAGAGGAAGTTGTAGGAGTCTGTCTGGTGGTGTTTCTCAATGCGGCCTAGGATGAGCTCGAAGAAATGCTCTCTGGTATCGATCGGGCACTCGTCTAAGGCGTCAATGATCACGTAGCTCTGCCTGTTAGGGTTGTGACTGAGAAGCTCGAAGAGGGTGTTGGCGAGGACTTCATTGCTTGGCTGCTTACGACCATTGTCGTACGACTCGTAGAGAGCCCAGGCCGCTTGTGGGAGATACTCGTCGTGTTTGCACAGCTGCCAGAGAAGACATCGTAGAAGAGTGTCTAACTTCTGAACGTCTTGGTCGCTGAAGTCGAAGTAGTAATAGGCCAGCCGTGCCTCGGGCTTCGTCTTGCAGAGCCCTTCGATGTGATCAATGATGGTCGAACAGATGACTAGTAAATAAGGGTTAGCTAGCCCGCGTTGTGCGAATACTAGGGACAAGTCATACTAGTTTTTCCAGCACCAGGAATTCCATGTAGCCATAACGTGTGGCCTGTGTTGTCTCTCCACTTTGTGAAGTCCTCTTCCTTGAGAACCCAATGGTTGGAGCCCGGTTGATGTAGACGACGAGAAGCAAGGTGCTTTACCGTTGGGTCCGCACAGCGTAGCCAACCTAGTACCTTATCTCTCTCCTCGCGCCGTTTAGTGTTCTCGAGATAAGCCTTGGTTGCCACTGTTACACTATAGTTGTCTCCGAGCAGTGCAAGCTCTAGAATGGGTACCTGAGCTGTGATCCTGTCCATGACGTCGTCAATTTTCTTCGACTCAAAAGGCCACTGCAACTTTTGGCGAAGGCTTATTGGCCCATTGGGCAGCTTCAACTTGAGTTCCTCGAGGCATTGTGCGCAAACCGCGAGCGGTCCATGGTCCCCGGTCAAGCTTTTCAACGCGTTTAAAGGGGAATGAGTGCTTGCTTGGATGGTTCCATCCGGTTCTGTGAGACCCTTCAAGTCTCTCAGGATCGTTGACAGATATCCGATTTGGTGTATGACACGATCGATATCGGCCGCTGCATCCTTCACTTTGCCCGCATATCGGTAGCACGAGCTCAGGACTGCCTCCGAGAGCTGCAAGACAGCAATAATGCTCGCCACAGACTCCATGGATGCGTGATGCCTGGGGCTCTATACCCCTTCTTGTCTTTCGACAATGCCTTCCTTTGTGTTCAAAATGGTCGAAATCACAAGATTAATGCCGTTTGGAAGTTAAACAAAACAGATGGATTTCAAGTCAATAGCCAAAGGACGGGACAATAGGGAGAAAATGTTCCAACAACCCCTTTACACCCGGTTTGCTAGGGCTTAATAACCCCAGCCCTACCCCTGAATGATAGAGACACGTTTCAGCCGCAGTCATCAGGGGTCTTGACCGAAAACTTGCATCCTCCGATAAGCGTAGTAATTGGCTCGTTTGCCACCCAATCAGAGAAGCTAAGAACGCCTCCGGGTAACACAACTAATAGAGGATGAACGCTTCGAGGCAAACAGCTTGGGACAGTAGAACATGAAGTGCCGAGAAGGTGGTGGTCAACGGCTAATTGTAGCCACACTCGAACCCACCAAAGCCGGCTTCATTCTTGGCGATTGGTACTTTCGATAGTCTGCCTTTATTAATTTGGGACGCGTGTGCAATATGCAAGTGGTCTACGATGAGGTCACCATCAGTCGGCGCTTCGTAGAGCGCGGAATTACCATATCTAGCTTCTGTTCAAAGTTAAATTTATCTATCGCAGAAAACATACATTGCAGAATTCTATTATTCATTTGAATAATAACTCTAGCGTAACGCCCTGGCGAGACTGCCTTATACACGTGACACTATGCTGGGTCTTGACACAAGTAAAGAAAGCCTATTTCGCTACGGAAGAGAGAGAATCTCCTAGTGTGTCCCTGCTGCAATTAATGCACACAAAACATGAGCTTTGAGGCACTTTGTAAGCTGCTCCTTAGGGAGAAAATCGTGCTTGTTTCTTGATTAGCCAGATGTTACCGATTCGGGAAGACGCTTACTTTTCTTAATTGTTCCAAGGACTGGTGCTGAGTGGCACTCAGGAAGCCTTTGATGCTAGAGCTATCTTTTCATTTTTCTGGGCTTCGTAATTCCGCGGAGTGGGGGTTTAGTATATACGTCGTGGGCTCTATCAGCTTCATTATAACAAAGCCGATGCTACAGTACTATCAACTTATATTTAGCAAAACGCTATTTCTCACCAAAACTCACACTTTACACTTAACAACTTAACAATAGTAACAAACATTTGACGTTAATTCCTTTTATTTATCTCTTTACTATAACGTTACACTTAATATATTATACTTAGATTTAATTTTAATATAAGTTTTGTTGAGTTAGAAGTAGATTATCTCACGTGTTATTACAAAATCCACATTTCCCCGCAAAAAGTGACGCGAAACGGGCACATGCCATTTAAAGCTTTGTAATTCAGGTAAACAAATAAATTACGTGATATTCTCTGCTAATAAAAGTTAGGCTATGTACTAATAAATCTTATCTTAAAAAGAATAATAAAGTATATAAAGAGCCGGTACTATTATTAAACTCATAATAGTACGAGTTTTGGTGGGAAACAGCGTTTCGCTAAATATAAGTTGTGGGGTACTGTACGGACATTATCGTGTCTATTTTTTGCCGTAGTATATATGTTTCGAACGAAAGATTCCCTTATGTTGGCTTATATATATTAGTTGTAATCATGTTAAGAGCCGAGAAACTTACTAATTTTTACTATTCCATCCAGGTTAAGAAGGATTGTACCGCAGCTAAGCTCGCCGTGACAAAGGGAGAGTTCCTCGTGTATATAGGGAAGTCCTGCTACGAGCTGTTTTCGGTGAGCGCAGGCTAGTTGTAGGTGGGGTTTGCTTACTTGCTTGTAGATTGCTGCGATCTGAGATGGTTTAAATGGTCTTGTAATATACTAGTAATATGCCGGAGCGAGATATTCATTCGTTCGTAAATAATTACTAAATTATTATTCTTAAATTGCGTGTTTCTAATACTTACTACATAGTCGCTTGTAAAAGGTCGTATCTTACGCATTGACCCTTGACGAATGCCGTTGATCTTCTTTATCGCTACTAAGTTGCGCTCCTAGGTATTATCACATCTTATATTGGCTAATTTAGCCTGGTTAAGAATTATGAATATATGGTAGGTTATCCGGGAGGGGGCTCGCTCTTCCGTTCTCGCTCTCTTAGATTCCGTGACTTCGTTTCCATCCTTGTGAGCCGAGTCAGGGTTGGGCCAGTCTCGCTTTGCTGGACTTGGAGAGCCAAAAGATGCTGTCGAGCTATTATGTGGACTATACCTGGCCGAGTGTTTATCTAGTAAATTATAAGATTCTGGCTGCGGCTTTTTGCCGATCTGCGTAGTGGGTCTTTTCTTAAAATCGTCTTTGCTATAGATTCCCTTGGGTAGTACTAGAATAGTAAGTAGGAGAAGGAGATTTATAATTACTAAAAGCTGTTAACATAGGCGGACCGCTACCGGGAAAGCGCGTAAGGCGTTTGCTGCTCTTAGATTCAGATTTAGATTCAGAATCTATGGTTCGTAGAGAAATGTTAAAGGACTTAGCCGCGGATTATTGAAGTAGTTCTTATATAATATGAGAAGGAATCGCTATAAAGAATATTCTTAAATACATTGTTAATTATTATTATAATTACTACTAAGAAGAAGTTAATTAGTTGAAATAGAGGGGTCCCATTTTAGTACCCCGGGGCTTAAAATCTCACGAGTTAAAAATAAAATATAGAACATAAGAAAGAATAAAAGGAATATGAATAAAGACGAAGTAAATACTACTAGGGAATATTAATTAGACGGGAGAGTTTTCTCTTAGATTATAAAATTTTCCTTTACTATAGAAGGCCTATTAGTAAAAGATTTGCAGATTTTCCGAGAGAAAAGCCGGGTATTCATCGGCTTAGTAAGAATCCTACTTAATAAGCTTTAATACGAGGAACTTCCCGATAATTCGCGATAATTAAATGATAAGAATATCGTAAGGTTAGTAAACGTCTTCGATAAGGAGGGTTATTAGCGCTAGGAATCCGATAATCACATGGCCGTACTAATACTACGGTCGTCGCTGAAGACGACATTTGGAATTGTTCGCGCGGGTCCTGGGTGGGCATTTTAAGAATAACATTAACCCTGTTGTTCGAATTCTCTTTGGTGACGGCGTTGAAAGCTTCGTAGTATTCGTCAAAGTTGTACGTCATTGCTGATTGTGTCCAAATTGCTTGCGAGTCGGCGAAGAAATCGACCTTGCATTCCTGCAGGGCCCTACGCTTGGCAGTTAGTTCAAAGCCTGGCATGATCGCGGGCAGCACGGGATAGACAAAGGTGTTTACTTGCGAATCAACTCCGGCGACTCAAGGCTAAGCAGCCTGCTATTGACCATACGGTAAGTTTGATTACCGTGGATCTTTGGAGTGCTGGGACACTTCGGCTCGGATTCTGAAATGTCTAAAAATAAACCTGAGTTGGATAAGCACCCCAACAGAGCATTTGGCTGGCAGTTGGTAAAGCTTATCACGCAATCTGCTCGCCATTTCTTTAAGGAATTAGCCACTGGCGAAACGAGACAATCGCTATGCCTAAATGATGTGCAAGGCGAAGGCACATTGTATACATTTTCTAGGGGCTGCTTGTCAGCTTCTGAATCGGTGGCAAAATAGATCTAGGCTCTTGTCAGCGTTCATACTCGATAAATGAAGCCGCTATTATAAAAGATATGATGTTAGGTCTTCTCTTTACCTTGGTTCCCAGTTGCTCTAAGATTTGCATGATGGCGAAGCACAAATGATTGTGAACAAAAGACATTAAAACATTCTGGGCATCAGGTAGTCAGCCGACAGCCATTGCCACCAAGTACTTTGCACCAAACTCACTGCTCCCTGCTGTATTCTTCCAAATTCCACGACGGCTAAGGTTGCTGTTACACAGGCAAGTGGCATTGAGGCACCTAGCTTGAACGGCACATTTTTGTCTAGCCGCAGGCACCTTGCCGGTGATATGTCAAGATGGCTTGCAACAGCAACTTCAGATAGAAACATGATCCTATCTCCAACCTTCAAATCCCGAACGTCACGTCCAATCTGTGTGACGCGACCAGCTCCCTCCTGCCCTAGGCAAAGAATGCTGGGATTAGAAATACCTCTTGCTGAATCTACGTCCTATCGAACCGATTTGAGAAAATGTCGAAAAGAAGTTGAATTTCATTCGGCTTACATCTTTACCCACAGAAGCGGCCTTTACCTCAACTCCGACCATACCAGGATCGAGTCCTTGGAGAGCGTAGTTAGCCCAGTGTAACGACTCGAATTGAAGTGGATTTTTGGAACAAGTCTTGCAAAGAATTGCGAAGCCTGAAGTGACGCACAGCGGGACAGTTCATCTCGGGCACTCGTCCAATGATATCGGGGTATCTTGGTTGTATCACCCGCAATAGCGAATTCGAAATCCGGACCGAAGTCGTCTTCAAAGCGTCTGAGAGGCAGACTGTCAACCAAGCGTACAAGAGATCTGCTCCAGCTCGTAGTTTCACTATCATCTGTGTCCACCTCCACCACAGTGAGATCTGTCTTGAGCTCAGATCGTAAGGTACGAGCTAGCCCGTGTATCATAGAAAGACCTGGATCTGTACTGGCGTTCTTGGAAGGAGTCACCCATATTATGGGCCGCTTATGCCCTAGTAAGAGCTCAATGAAAGGTCTGAATTCTGCTTCTGTGAGATTATAGACAAACGGGCCGGCCAAGTCTAGGAAGATGACCAAGGTGTCTTCAGCGGGAATGTCCTGAGTAATGAAGTATTTCCTTGCTGAGATAGAAGACGAATCTAGATGGGATATGAATTGGTCCACGAGAGCGTTCCGTTCCTGCGGGACGACGATGCAGATGCTCTGAGAGATGGTACGCGTCGAAAGTCGTAAGATGGGTGGCCTGGCATGCAACCAGTCACTCTGAAAAGCAGTTGTATCAAAGCCTACATCCCGAAGCATTGGTAGGGGGTCTTTGTTGAAGGTTTCCAGGGGCGGATCATCCAGAAGGAACTGGTCACCAGTTAGCGACGCATTGCATGGTCACTGGACTCATGGGCAATTACCTTGAAGAAAGATACCGACTCATCCTCTTATTAGCCCAAGTCCATTGTGCTCAAATGTCAATGTATCTAACTTACGGGGAAGTATATTAAGTAGCACAATCACCCCGGTAGGCCGGAGTAGGTCCTTGAGGCGCTGCAGAACTTCAGGGACATTCCTCCTCAGGTGAACGAGCGCCTACTCATGTTAGCAATCGCATGAGAACTGTCATATAGAAACCTACATCGGTGCTGATGACAATATCATAAGAAGTAGGCTCTAGGCCCAAGCGATTACCACCATTTAAGATATATCTACAATTTGGCCAATTAACTATATAATAGTCGCTCTTAGTTTGATATGAATTTCAATATCCTGGAGGAGTAGCGCTGACTAGTTAATTTATAAATAAATTATAATTAACTTCTCGTCTTATATAATCTTACTATCCCTTCTACCCTTAAAAGAGAGGTTTTATCGGTGCACGCTGAAGCGGAGTAACTAAGATAATTAGAGCTGTAACTGTAGGTAAGATCTTCAGAAATAAATAAGGCTCCACCGGCGAAATGACGTAATATTTGCTGCCCAAAGCTTAAGAAAGTAAAGCAACTTGTATTTGGTATAAAATTCAAAGGGTGACTACTAAAAATGACGAAAAACATAGATATTAATACAAAAATTAGTAAGAATAGTATACTTTAAAGTATCCTTTACAAAGAGGCAAAGAACACTTAGTATAACTCTTCTGAGTTTGCCGAATCTCTGCCTTTTTTATACTGCCTTTAGAGACCTTGTATTAATAGTAGTAGTATCTCGCTGTATTATTATGACCTTATATAACGTGATAGCGAGCCGTATATCGTATAGTATTAGGCTTAATAAGCTTGCTACTTTAGTAAACTCGAATAGGGCTGTTGCGACGAGATGTTAGTGCCTTTACGCCGACGAGGTCTTCGACGAGAAACTCCCTAAATTGGCGATAGGAACGCTAGCCCTCGAATTGTCGATTAACTACTCTTGATTCTAGTTCCTATCTTTATAATAAGAAGGCGTTAATAATGGCCGAGTTGAGGAGCTAAAAGAAGTAAAGTAACTAGCTACGTCGTGTCGCTTGCCTTGTATTAAACTCAGCTCTTAACTGATTTGCGCGATTTATACTATTTATGTTATAATTATAGTCGTCGATAGGAATAATAACTAGTGTGGTAGGGACAGCCCCTAGTTTCTTTTGTCACATGACTGCGTTGGTCCTTCGCACATATAAGGAGCCAACACTTGATTACAAAACGTTAAGAACGCAACACTAGATATATTTTATTTATCAGAACCTTTTCCCTCTCCTTCCTTGCCGATTCGTACTCTCTAAATATGTAATATCTTTAGATTTAATTAATCTATTATTTACAAAGCCTAGAATCTCCTCTAGTAGCTTGCTATATGCTATCCTCTTGTTGTATAGATTAAAGTTCGTCCCTCCCACATATTTTTGGTGACCTACGTAGGAAGTGAGTTACTACTAGAGAAGGAACTAGGTAAGTATAATAATAAGGCCCCTATGTGCTAACTTATATAAGGAGAGTTAAGAAAAACGATAATTGTCTAAACTGAGGGAGCTATTTAGTTAGTTATTTCTTAGCCCTTAAGGCAAAACGATGAACATAGAGAATACGGACCTTTAACCTAGGGAAAACGAAGACTATTAAGGAACCAAGGAAAGCTACAAAGTGGGAGCACTTGTAGTATTAGAAAATCTATTTCTCTTAAGCTACTATTCTAATTTCATCGTTCCGAGATATAGTACCTAGCCACTTCGCATTAGTTTCCATTCTCGGCGAAGGTTCTAGTATTTTTAGACGTAACTAGTATTCTTTAAACACTAGGAAAAGTCGAGACTTTACAACGGAACTGAAATTGATATATTAGAGGCTTAAGTGGAGTATTGGCGAGCCTGTATTTCGGAGTGTTTAGCGAGACATGGAATTTCCAGGCTAGTCTGAAGCCTGGGTAGCTTACGCCAAGTGTTAATCTCCTTACTTTGTTTTCTTATTATATTTGCTTTTATTATTTTTATAATTTCCGTGTACGAGCCCTAAGCTTTAGGGCGTATTTGTTTTAGTTTAGTAGTTATTAGCGTTCGCTAGGGGCTGGCTAGGGAGCACGGCCCTAAACCTTTGCTAAAGGTTATTAATACTTATCTCGCTTTAAGGTAAGCGAAAGCCTATATACTTTTTATTTTAGGGGAGGAGGCTTCCTTTATATTTCTTTAGTAATTAATGCACCGCATTCTTAATTACTTTCTTGTATTCTAATTAACGATACTATTAACTTACCTTACTACGACCTTCCTACGACAACGCACGATATTAAACAACGGAAACATCGACTACGGTTACGGCAACCCTGGGATGAGTAGGTTCGGTAACATTGCAATGCCCCCTAGCTTTATTTTAATAGAAGCAACTCCTTCGTTTGGACCTAGAATTACTATTAAGCTAAGCCTTAATACCTTTATACTCTCTGAGGACACCACTTCTCAAACCTTAGAGACTTCTTAGAAGAGGAATAAGGGAAAGAAAGAAAAGTAAGGGACTAGTAGCTCTAATTTTATTAATCTTATAAGGCTATACCAATACTCCGGCCTTATCTTTATTATAAAAGACTTAAAGAACCTGAAAATTCATCTTAATTAACCTATACCTATCGCCGAAACCCTAAATACCCTTATCTTTAACGGAATCGATGTCAGCAATTACTTCCGGATTCTCAATCGATACTTTATAACCTATATGATTACTAATAATTAAGTTAAGAAAAAATGGGTAGCTAAGTACGCTACTTAAGCTTATGCATGAATTATTCGAAAGCTTTTAGGTTTTAAAGAAGGCAATTATGCTAGCTTTAAGAATACTATAATTCAGGAGTACTAGTGCGATGATACGGAACACCGCTTACATACTAATAGTTACCTTAACCGACTTAAGCATAACTTTAAGATTCTTATAAAGAACAGCGAGCCTACTCCCGAATAATACCGCGACTTTCTTTAAGCATTTAGAAAGGTTATTATTAATTATATTAACCGTGGCAACTTTATTAATAAGCAAGCCTTTGTGAGATTCATCTTCTTTCTTCTTTAAAATCTATGAACTAAAGCTGTACGAGCTGCTTTTAAGAGTAGTAGAACCCTAAATATTAATAATATGAACTTATTTGGGAAGGTCTGCTTTATTATAAAGGCCTACCTTAACTCCGAGAGGGAGCTAAGCGCTATTGCTAAAGAGCAAAGCATTACCAATCGAGCATAGGGTAACATTAGCAACACTAACCTGTTCGCTAAGCGCTTTGTACCTCAACTAATGACTTATGCTATTCCGCCTTATAATAGTAGACTAGCATCTTGGCACTAATTTAACTTTGCTAATTATAAGGATAACTTCGCACGAAACGAGATTTCCAAAGTATTAAAGCAATAAGACGAGGAGCTATTTACACCTAATTTCCTCCTTACTTTAGAGAAAGTTATTAAGAACCTAAGTAAGGTTAATACAAGAAATTTGGATTTTATTACTAAAGGATTAAAACACATAAAGATTCTTGAAGTAATGGTTCAAAAAGCCTCTAATACTAACTTCACCACTAAGATTAATATATTTATATTTTTTAAAAAGGCCTAAAAGCAAGCTGCCGTTAATTATGATGTAGTAAATTTAAGTTCCTTGGGGTATAATAAGCGTACTAAGGATAATTATAATTATTGCTAATGCATAAATTAACACTAGTTAGGCATGAGACCCTAGGAGTATTATGGTTATATAAACCAATGCTATGATTATAAGAAATGAATTAGTCTTAGTATCATCTATGAAGCCGACGACACTAACTATATTTACATTGGCTTATGGTAGGAGGGGAAGAAGTTATACCTCGTTTAGTTTCCCTCGGACGGAAGGTCCAGAAGACATTACATCTTGACGCGGGTCCTAAACACCTCGTACGACCCTAACCCTAAACGTTGAGCCAAAGCAGTTAAAGAACTTTTTAAAGCAAAAAAAAAAGCTACGCTTGTTAGGGAAAAAGGAGACAAAAAAACATAATCTTCGATTATTTTTGCTATAGGTTGTATTAAGCTTATCGAAGAACCTACGGGGAACCTTAACTTAGATATTATTAATTAATAAGACTATACTAAATACTAATTAGCATAAATCTAAAATTTGCTAACGTATGGCATTGATGATACTAATTCTGAAGCTATGGTAGCTCCGGTCGAGACCAGGCAGCGAAAGGGAGCACTTAAACAAGAGCTGTACAAGACTTCGGACAAGCTTTAAGAGAAGATTAAGTCTTAATTTACCTATAGCAAATTAAAGGTACCTCGCGATATTAAAGAATTAGTTAAGTTCGCTAATGCTATGGATGTTGATAACCTAGTTAAAACTAGAATAATATTGCAATAGATTCTAGCTTGTAATAAGTTTAAAGTCTTTAACTTGAACCCGAGAATAATATTTATTACGGTACTAAAGACATCTTTTAAAACATTACTTGCTGGTGGTATAGTAAGAAAAAGAGCTTCGAAATTTGAGGTATTGGTAGCACCATCGGCTATCCTTAGACCTATATCCCGTACGGCGATATCCCGAAGTCCTCGTGTGCAAGAGGCGTTGACTCGAAATAGTTACAGGTTTAATAATATCTTAAATAAATTGCTCGCATAAAAGAAGCTTCTCGGAAATCTTACGTTAGGAGAAATTATAATCCTTATAAACTCGCTTAAAGCATCTCGTCTTTTTACTAAAACGATTAACTAACGTATGCAAAAGGAATCAATCGCTAATATTAGTACCTTAGAGTTCGAAAAACTAGAGTTAATAACTAGGGAAGATATTATTATATGTTAAAAACCACTTTACGATACTTCATATACTTTTCTAAACCTTTATGCTACTAATGTTTATGTAATTACGAACTATAAAAAACGACTTAAGGAAATTAAACGAGAGGGCCTTAAGCTAAAGTATAAGCATTAGGAAAAGCGCATTACAACTTACAACTTTATCCTAAGAAATCTATTAGTAGTAAAATTTAAAACATAACAAAGACACTAGCGACTTCAACTATTCGCATAATAAGAAGCTCTTATTAACAACTCAATACTATAGCTTGCAATTAGCGCTATCTTGGTCTTTAGTCTGATCCTTATAATATTACTTGGAACTATAATATTACTTAGCAAGTACATCTTTAAGAACTTCCCGACGAAATGCACTTGCGCTTAAGAATTATTATATGCTAAAGTAGCCTTGCTAGGAATAATATCTAAGATAGGAAACTTATACTTCTCGCTAGCACTAAAGGTTGTTATCATTATGCTTGGCCAAACTAAGGTTACTAATATCAAAGCTACCCTTAACACAAGAGCTAAAGTTAGTTGCATAATACTTAAAGCAGCTACTTTCTTAAAATTCCTTATTACTAAAAGTCAAATTATAGCTTTAAAAATAATTACTAAAGTTAAATCCCGATTTGTTAGTTTTACTAATAATATTACGGTTGTTATAAGCAATTGCGTTATTAATAATAGATTTTATATTATAAACGCCCCTAGTATAAAGGTTATTTTAGGCTTTCTATTCTTTCGCAAAGCCAAAGTATTATTTCATTATCCTAAAGACTATGATAAAGGCATTATGCTAGCTTAGTTTTGAGATTAGCGATTAAGAGATATTACCACGATTAAAACCAATGATGCTACGAAAAATGCTAAGAATATTAAAGCCCTTCAGGAAGAAAACGGGATAGGTATAATCTTTTTAAAATAAATAAACTTTAAAGATAGCTACGAAGAAAAAGACTTCTCGGGAAAAGAGTAATTAACTACATATCAAGCGCTACTATTAGTGCCTTAAAATACTTAATCGATCCCTCATATTATAACCCTTAACTACTAAAGCTTAGGGGCAAGCTTTATAAAGGGGGAGATAAAGCGATGCTAAGTTATACTAATAAAGATAATATTATTTTTATTAAGTACTTGAAAAAAGAGTTTTGTGTCCCGAAATTAGTATTTAATAATTTCTAGTAAAAGGCAAACTTAAATATATTCCCAAAGGAGAAGTTAATTATAAAACTATTCTTTCTTAAAGCTTTTAAAGTTAGTTCTTTAACTAAAGCTACGCTTACTTTCGAATAAACAAAGAACTATAACGATCTCTTAATCAAAAACCCCTTTCGAAGCACTTAGAACACCATTGCTTGGATTAATATTATATACAAATCGAAAGCTAAGAAGATCTAACTAGTTAACGAAGCCGATCTTATAGGCGATCCCTCGAGAGAAAGAAATGATTAGTATAAGAGATCAAAGGATAGAGGGATTAAGCAAAAACAGTTAGGGAAATATTAAGATTTGTTATTATTACGCTTTATTAGTATATCCCGCAACTCTCGACTTACGTCGGAGAAATTAGCTAAACTTAATATCGAAAAGCTATTATAACCTAAAGAAAAAGCTTTTTTTAATGAAATGATAATTAATAAAAAAAGAGCTATAGCGTTCGACTAACCCAAATATAGTAAATTCCACGAAGATGTCTTTCCCTTAGTCGTTATTAAGACTATTAAGTACAAAGCTTAGCAAGCCCTTAACTTTCCGTTGTTACGAGCTTTGGTCTCGGAAGTTACAAAGATAATGCAAAAGCGTCTTAACAAAGGTGTTCTTAAGCTTTCTAAAGGCTCGTACCAAAATGCTTGATTTTTAGTAAAAAAGAAAAAACCTAGAAAATACAAACTCATCAACTTAGCTACTATACTAAATACTATTACTCAAAGGGATACCAATCTTCCACCTTTAGTAGATAAGTTCTCCGAAGAATTTGCTAATTGCTATATCACTAGCCTTATTAACTTATACTCTGATTATAATTAACAAACTCTTCATAAGTTTAATCGAGATATAACTGCCTTTTATATTTCGAACGTAAGCCTAATTAAGAATATAACTTTTTCCTAAGGTGCTACAAACTCTATTACTTAATTTATTAAAATAATTACTCGTATACTAAAGCCACTAATTCTTAGCGTAGCTATATTATTCTTAGATAATATAAGAGTTAAGGGATTATATACGAACTACAACTAAGAAGAAGTTTGTCCCAGAATCTAAAGATTTATCTTAAAGCATATTTAAAACCTCGATAAGACGCTAAAACGTTTAAAAAAAGCAAACGCTACTATTAAATTAAAGTTTTAGTTTTATTTAAATAATATAAATATTATAAGTTACACTTGCAACTTAAAGGAAAGAGAACCTTTGGTAAAACATTTAATTAAGATTAAGAACTAAAACCTATTAAGCAACTTAACGAAAGTCAAGGTATTCTTAGGCCTTATTATTTACTTTCGAATTTGGATTAAAAACTTCCGATTAATCGCTAAGCTATTGTACGTATTATCTAAAAAAGAAGTTAAATTCTTTTAAGACCTAAAGATTTACGATAAAGCAATGCAAACCCTTAAAGATGCGTTATGCTTATTCTTAGTTTTATATTGGATTGATTATAACAAAGGTGCTAAAGAGATAGTTGTTAGTATCGATTTTAGTAGTATAAGTTAAGGCGGTTTCCTTAGCTAAAGGGACTTTTTAATAAACAAGATACGCTCTATAAGGTATAAGAGTAGATTCTAAAGTAAGACTAAAGCCAAGTATAATACTACTAAGCGAGAGTATAAAGGTATACTTTATATTTTAAAGAAGCTTAAGATTTGGCTCGTTGGCGTGCATTTTATTATTAAAATAGATACTAATACCTTAGTTGCTTAATTAAATGAAGCCGCTTACGATTATCTTAGCATCTTACTTATTAAATGGCTTGCTTAAATACGCTTATTTAATTTCGAAGTTTGATATATCAAAGGCTTAATACACGTCGTTGCCGATTAGCTTTTTAAGAGGCTAAGGTATACTAACGACACGCCGAAAGAAAGTAATGCGAACGAGGATTAGATACTTTTCGAGTTAAGAGCTTATGAGATTTGCCCTATGGAAGTATTTAATGCTAAAGAACTTACTAATTTAAAATCCAAAAAAGTAATAATAAACCTTAAACTACGTAAACGAAACGATATCTTACTAAATATAAAAGCAAAAGTATAATACCTAAGAAACGAAGAAGAACTTAGCTCCTTTAATAATTTAAGCTTTAATAAAAAAGAAGAATTACCTATCTTAGCCAATAAGTATAGCGAAAGGTACTAGCAAATTGCCTAATACCTAACGATACTTAAAACTCCTAAGGATATAACTAAGAAACAATTCCGAGTTTTTAAACGTAAGGTATTAAATTATGATATGTATAATCGCCGGATTTAAAAACTTCCTATAAAAGATTTTGCTATTAAGCTTATTATTAATAATAATAAGAAGAAGGAAATTATACTTTGGAGCTGCTATAACAATTTTGATTACAAAGGGAAAAAAAGCACCTATTATCGCATTACTACATAGTACTTTTAAAAGGGATTATTTACTAATTATATGAAATACGTTTAAATATGCAAAAATTATTAACTTTAATTAGTAAAACGTCTTAAGAAGCCTTTTTACCCCACCGCATCGAATGGACTTATGGAAAAGTAGGCATTAGATATTACTTATATGCTACTACACAAGGGAAAAGGCTACCTTATTGTTGCAAGAGACGATATAAGTGGATAAGTTAAAGCTAAAGCCTTTGCTATTAAAAGCGCTAAGAATATAACTAACTTTATTTAGGAAGATATTATTTGTTATTATAGTTTATTTTGGAGACTTATTATCAATAAAAGAATAAAAAACATAAGTGAAATCCTTAAGCTACTTAATAAAATGAAGATTAAGTAAATTAAGATCTTAGTATATAATACTAAAGCTAACGGAATAATCAAACGAGGTTATAAACTTATTAAAAATACCTTATTAAAAATAAAAGAATGTTAAACTAATAACCTTTTCGTAATATTATTTGCTAATAAGATTATTATATATAGTTTAATTAGTTATATACTATTTTACATAGTGTATGGCAAAGAGGCGATCTTACTTATCGAGATAAGAAACCCAATATAAAGAACGTTATTTACTAAGAAGGTTTATGATTAATCGAAGTTATTATAACTTAAGGCTATATAATTTTAAATGAGATAAGAACATATTGATAAGGCTATCTTTAGGAAAACTTGGCATTGTTAAAAAGGCAAGGAAGCCTTTAATCTTAAATACGATATATGAAAAAGACTATTTAAAAAGAAAAACTTAGTTCTTCGCTAGGACTTAATACGAGAGAATAATATATCCTTAAATCAAGCACTTAACTTTAGGTAATTAGGTCCCTACGAGATTACTAAAACTTATACTAATAAAGGCTATTATAAACTTAAGGAACTTGGTGATAATAGCCCTTAGCTATGATAAACCTTCGCTAGTAATAAGCTTAAGCTTTTTTATAAAAGGAATAACTTTATTTATAATAATAGTAATAAAGTAGAAGAGGCCTTTAACGAAGACGATAACTTAATCCCTTTAAATCTTAAATTAAATATTAATTTGTAATACCTTAACGACCCCGAATTCTTAAAAAACCTTACGATTTTAATGATATAACGTATTAGGAATAATAGGATAATAATTAAAATCCCCAAATTATTAGTATAATAGCGTAATAAGTACTAAGTAGTATTTAACTTAGAATAAATATATACGCTTCATACGTTAGCGTCGCTAATAACATTTCTTTAGTTAAATAAACCTAGCCCGATAACTATTACTTACTTTTATAAGCAATTATCGCGACACGAAACTTAAAGCTAATACTTTGGTGTTGAGGCTTTGGTATTAAGGAACTAGTACGAGGACGCACCCTTAGTTTTTGAAGGGGGGGATAATATGCTATCACATATTAAAATTATTAAAATAATTACTAAACCAACTTCGTATTACCAAGAACTACGATTTAGGACACCTTAGCACCATAATAAATACGAAAAAGAGCCTATATAACCCTAAGCAAGTTAGAGAGAACATTAGCCCCGCGCTATAAGAACACCTATTTTTCGAAGCAAAACTTAATAAGAAACTAGCGCCTTCATAAATTACCTACCGTATACGAATATATAATAGGTTTAAAACGAGACTATTATTATTAAGCTAGTGATATTTTAGGCGGTAAAAAGTAACTTCGTTTGAATAAGCTAATTATTGGGCTTAATTTGCAAGACTAGATTCTAAAACGGTAGGTTAAACTTATGGCCTAAGTTAGAAATTCGAGTCCAACGTGCTAAATATCCTAAAGAATACAAACGTAATATACCCAGGCGCTAATTCTCGGTAATTAATAAAAAAAGAAGAAATGACGAAGTAAGTCCATTATTCTTAGAAATAAAGTTAACAACTTATGAAGCATATTATCGACTAATACTAAGAGTATTATTAATAAACTAGCCTTAAACTAATAAGCAAATTACACGATTTATGTAAGGTAAGCAAAAGTCTAAGAAATTTCTTAGTAAAGAGCTAATAATACGCTCGGAATTAGAGCCGTGCTTTCTAAAACCTCAAGTTAATAACCATAATATAGCTAACGCTAACCTTACCCCACGTACTAAAGATTTAAGTATGCTATTGGCCGACGACCCCTAGCTGGTAAACCTTTTAAGGATCGAGTATTAATCGACTACCCCTAATTAGCTTTATTTAAAATCTCTCGCCTGCTAAGTTAGGGCTTTTTTTACATATACGTCGATACCTCCTAATCCCTTCTTATCGGAAAGTCTAAAAGAATAAAAACTTCTCTTGCCGTTTATTAGTATTAATAAATAAGAGGTAATATACTTTATACTTAAAATACTAATAAAAGATTATAAGTTATAAACAATTTTCAAATATAATATAATAGTTTTACGATTATAATAGATTTGTAAGTAAAAGTACTACTATTCCAAGCTCGCATTAATATCACTAAAGCAATAAAAACTTTATACCCTCAACCTTTAGTTAAGTTTAGTAATAAGTATTAGCAATTAATTAAAGCTAAGGAAGCGACCCTAGGTATTCTTATGAATATTTCGTCACCGCCTATTACATCATTCCGAGAGGTATCGTTAAGTAGAACGGATAGGGATAAAGCTAACAACCCATAAAGCAACCGGCCAAGAGTTAAGTTAGGCTTTGGCCTTAAGATTAATAATAAGTTTTTTAACCCTTATTAAAAAACTAAAGTAATTAAGAGACTTTAGATACGATTAAATCATTATTTCGAAAAAAACTCTAGTTAACGGGATCTTATAGTATACCATCTTATGCTTAGCTACTACTAGCTTAATAATGCTTAAGTTAACCGAACTCTTTTATTCCCAAAAAGCTTAGCTATTTCAAAGACCCTTTATTAGCTTTAATAATAAAAGGTAACTTACTTATTAAAAGAAGAAGAGGCCATTTCTATTACACTAAAAACTAAGAACTTATTATAGCCTCCCAGCCCTACTTAACGTATTACGATCGTTAGTTTACCTATTCCTCCCGGCTTTTTATTATAAATCTTCGAAGTTGGCGAATCCAGCCTTTACCTTATTTAACCAACTAATTGGTGAAAGATTGGCGGAATGATGTTACTTATCTTTAGTAGTATAACTTGCGTAGGTGCAATAAAAGCGTATTTGTGAAGGGACTCGAAAGCTACTTAGTGACCTATTACTAAGGAAAGATTAATACGGCGCGATACGCACGTTCTTAGCCCAAGGGGTGAAGTTTGATGCGAGTAATCGCACGAGGTAGCCTTAATTCCTATTAGGTTTACGAACTTAAAGAAGATAAACGATATCGTTTCCTTAATTTATAAAGAAGATATAAGTACCAGCGCTACGAAAAGGTTAAATAATTTAATACTTAATTAAATAACTTTAAGGTAAAGTCTTAAAGTTTACTTTAGTTACTTCTTAAAACATAAGTTAAGGATTAAAGATCGTAGCGATACTTCAAATCGCCTCATAAAAGGTATTAGTATAATTTATAAATAGTCAATTAAGTATAAGAGAAGAGATGAAAGCATAACTTACGAAGTTAAGACGCGTTGAAACTTTTATAATATTAACCTTTAGTATTAAAGCTAAGAGCGCTTGGGCTAAGATGCGAACCGATTTTGATAGCACCTCTAAGGTGGCTAATAATAAAGGACTCTTTTTAAAAGTCTACGAGGAGTTAGTAAAGCTTAGATGATATTATAAAAAGTTAACTTATTATGTTAAGGCAACTTGACTTTATACTAAAGTTATTATTTAAAGATCGAGGTACGGAAAAGCTAAGTGAAGATTACACATAAGTTAACGCAAATGTTGCGGAAGAAGTTGCTGTTTAGCAAGAAGAAAACAAGCAAGTAAGGAAAGCTCTCTGCTACGTTACCTCTACGACTAGGTAATAGCGAAGTTGAAGGTGCTAAGCTCCAATGGCGCACTAAAGTTGATGGTGAAGACTAAGATTATTGCCTTAAAGGTACTAAATAGCGAAGAATTAGCGGCAGAGAAACCTTTAAGAATACCTGAAGTTATGATAACTAAAGTTATCGTTAAGTAAAAGAAAATCTTGCCTTAGTGATATAGGAAAAGTAATAGTAAAGTCAATCTTAATATAAGTTAACGGGAAAGTTTGTTTTTCTTTGGAGAAATGAAGTAAGAAAAGATGCAGGAGATATTACTTAATCAATAAGAAAAAGAGTAAAGAAGTTAAGGCGCGTTAAGGTGCTTCATAAAAGAAATAATATTAAGGAAAGTTATTATATTTAAAGAGTTGAAGTTAGAAAGTTGGTGGTAAAAGGCCTACCTTATGTAGGGGGGCAGGAAGATATTAAGCGAAACGATTATTTACTTTAAAGGTAATAAGTTAATTATCACGGGACTTTGCATATATTAGTTGTATAGCATCTTACTAACGATTTAAGACGCTTTAATTGGTTATTTACTTCTTTTTGGTATATATTGCTCGAGGGCGAGCAGAGTCTTTAAAGGGGGGGACGCATGTGGTGGGGATAGCCCCTAGTTTCTTTTGTCACATGATTGCGTTGGTCCTTCGCATATATAAGAAGCTAATACTTAATTACAAAACGTTAAGAACGCAACATCAAATATATTTTATTTATTAAAACCTTTTCCCTCCCCTCCCTTACTAATTCGTACTCTCTAAATATGTGATATCTTTAGATTTAATTGATTTGTTATTTACAAAGCCTAGAATCTCCTTCGGTGGCTCGCTATATGCTACCCTCTTGTTGTATGGATTGGGGTTCGTCCCTCCCACACTAGGAGGGCAAGTCGATTAGTAAAGAACCACTGAACCTACTTCGCAGTAAGGAATTCGAGTTAATCTTTAGGCGCAAGTATATAAAAAGCTTCGCGGGTTGCTTTTGTTATAATTACTGTCTCTCGAGGACGACGGCGATCGCGTAATATGTAGCTTAAACTAGTATAAATCGTACTTATAAGACGTATAATAGCTTGATCTTACTAAATAATCAAGAGGACTAGTTCGCCCTTATCTAAGTGAAGTATTTAAGTTCGAATTTCTTCTTAGTTTATTAATTTGCCGTTGTTTACCTTTAAAATCTCGTCTTAGAACTTCCCTATTATCTTATGGCGTCGCACGGTTCTTATAGCACCGATTCCGTAGCTTTGAACGGTAAAGAGGAGGTCGTAGCTCGTAAAGAGATTGTTCATAAAGATAATATATTTATAATCTTTGTAAAGGAAGTTAAGAGTAAGCGTTAAGACGCCGTATACTATTAGAGAGAGATAAGGGTGAGATTCTTAAGTCGCTTAGATACCTTATATGCCTGAGGTTTAATTAGTTAGTAACTATTTAACTAATAGAAAGTGTCGAATTCTAGTCGAACTAGTTAGATAAGAAAGATAAGACGGTAACTATACTACTTTAAGTTTAGTAACCCCGTGACAAGGAGGGGCATATTCTTAACTTCTTTAGTATTCTTTAAACTTCCTTTTTAAATAACATTACCAAAATATAAAATTAGCGAAGTACTACACGAGCCCGAATAATACAGTTAGTCGTATATATACCCTTTATAATAAAGCGCCCAATTTTTGAAGCCGTTAGGCTTTAGTTTACCTAGAACCTTAGTTATATACGCGCTTCGCCCCCGATACTTGATCATTATCTTATTATATAATATATGCGACTTAAGGGTAATAACAACTTAGAATTAGGATTATAAATAAGTATCTAAAGGACTTAGCTAATAATACTAATCCTCGGGGATCAGGTTTTTATCGTCGTCGATATTTAATACTTTAAAGAACTTCTTTACGTCTTTATACCGCTTGAAAGTTATCCGATAAACTGGAGACGACAGAATCGGCTTTTCCTAGTAGGATTTAAGTCTACTATTGCCCTAGTACTTTATAAAGATAAAAAGAGTTACGTATACCTTTATCTCTTACTCACTAATAAGTTTGAAAGTATAGCGTTTAGTATTTAGATTCTCCAACCTTTAATAAAGCGTATACTTGTTAGTACACTTTGTGAAGCCCTTAAATTATTCCTCACTAAAGAACGTACGGAAAAGACTGGCAAAATCGTTAATTAAAACCTTATTAAGGAGGTGAGTTATTAAAGGGCGTTTTAGTATATTTAAAGGCACAAAATCATCCTTTACTTCGCAAGTATTTATAATCGTTTTATACGCTTTTCGTAAGTGCTTCTTTTGTCGATTAGTCGCCGCATTAAAGGTTGCTATCTCTTTAGTAATATTCCTATTAAAGATATTTCGATTTCGATAAAAATCCTCGTCGAATATATATAAAGAAGATGCTAAAGGTACAGGAGGGCCACAATATAGAGACGCGCTTCTTAGAGAGCTTAGAAGGGAACTAGAACCTCTACGACGTATACGACGACGCTGAGGCCTTAGAGATAGTGTTTTCGGAAGGGAGCTTGCGCACTAGCGATAACGAGGTCGAATATGTGTGATTATAGGAGGAGTTAAAGTAGTTGGAGAGCTTGGAGCGTTGCTATTAATTATAGAGGTCGCAGGGGGGCTAAATAGCAGAGAAGAGGCTTTGGAAGACATATTTGAAAGTATAAATAAAGGTAACAATTTTAAATGCAGGACCACGGGAATTTGAGTCTTTTTATACTAATTCTACCTTCAGATTAAAGTTCTTAATTACTAAACCGCGTTAACACGTTTTCGCCACTTAAATCGTGAGGTTAGGAAGCTTTAATTAATATATTAACTAAGCCTCGCTTGCGATATTACGCTCTACTACCACTTAAATCGACTCTACTACGGCGAGAGTCTTAAAAACCTCTCTTTTGAGGGTGGAAGGGATAAAGTAAGTAAAAAGCACTAAGTCGTGGTAAGATTTCTAAGCATTTAACTCTTTATATTATAGATTTGCTAAGGCCTTGGCTATTAGTATAATATAAATTAATTGGAGATCTGTTTTCGGTATAAGTATTGTCGTTATATGAATTTCGACCTTAGATCAAGACCTAAATGTAAATTTACACCGGTTCCTTAGTATGCCTTATAAGGCAAAGTACTCTTATGTAATGCTTCGGTACTAAGATATCTTCTAATCGCAGCTTTACCTTGTATTTGCCTATAATTAAGCTTATAATCACTTTTTTGGAATATAAAAGGTTAGTGCTTATACTAATACTTAATATAAGCGTTTATTTTAAGAGTATAATGAGTAATCTTTGATTTGGTTATTTATTAACATTTACGAGTTAATATAACAATATCTAGAACCTTAGTAAGTATAATAGGGCCTAATTATACTCTTTCTAAGGGACCAAATGTGGGCCCCTGTAGATTCAAGGAAGAAGGATTACTACGGATTAACTAAGTTATTTTAAGGATTAGGCCTTAGCACTATTTGAGCTAGACACTAAAGTAGGGCTACCTTAGGGCTCCTTTTTTAGTGGTTTGCCATACTTTACCTCTTCTTAGAACGTAAAATAATTAGTATCCTAACTTTAAAGAATAATTTAGTTACTGAGAGGGTCAGTGTTCCGAATAGTGCAGTATCTGTATTACTAGCTCAGTATTCAGGCGGTCTGATACATACGTCGTACCGTATCTCTGAGACTGTACGTACTGGTAGGGGGAGTGATATCACTGTACGGTACGAGGATATACTGAGAAACCAAAGAAATACTACGCTAAGCCCAATTTAGACGAGTAATTGAGAATTGACATAAGAACCTCTTCCTAATTAGTACCTATAATAAGAGATATGATTACTTATACTTAAAGAGCATTTTGAGAGTAGTAATCTTTGAGTTTTAGATAGCAATTAACTTAATAACCATGATTTTACCCCGCCGATTACCCCGCTATATCACATTTTACTCACGTGCCAGTATGCTAGTATACTGACAGTGATATTCCAATATCAAGATATTAAGCTAATATCACTCAGTATTTTCAGGTATAGTCCCATATTCACTCAGTAATTTTTAGTATGGTCCCATATCACTGAAGTGGGGGGTGTGGTCGACACTGCAGATACTATTCGGAACACTGGAGAGGGTATATAAAGGATTATTGCTTATTAAGAAGGCTTTAATTTAAGCCAAACATTGACTAAACGGCAATACGCTAATTAGTCTAAATTCATCACTTTATTATTATCTTAGCCGTGTCATATTTATTTTATTTTTATTCTTATATTTGTTCTTTAGAAGATTTAAATTTAGTTAAAATTATATCTTTAAACTACGGCCTTAGTTTTATAAAGGCTAACTATATTAATTAATTTCTAGTAATAGCATAAGACTATAGCCGCAACTAATCAATTAAGACACCTTTATTATTAATCAACGTCTTTATAATATAAATTTCGTAATTAGTAAATCTTTAAGTATATTGTCTTTTAATCGCGAGACTATTATAAGTTTAACCTAAACTTGTACGACTTATTAACAATAATTAGAAGATTAGTATAAAGTGTGAACGCTATGTATGGCCTATAGAAACATGGAAGTCTGTGTAACGCATCTCCCGGCCTTGCCTAAGCTGAACTAGAGCTGAACCTGACTGTCCAGGGCACAAATACTTCGTACACTCCGAGTCAGCCTGACCACAATGTGGGTTGTATTTCGGCCCCACGAGTGCACCTATCATAATTTCTTACTGGCTTGCAAAAGGATCTGTTCTCGCGCTTTTCATCAAAAAAATTGCTAGCCATGAGTTTTGGCTATTCTGTAGGAGGGATTACCTCCATAAAAGCTTGCAGCCGTAAGACCCGTACATAAGCAGGTGCGAGTTACTCCGCGCCACTATCCGCCAAGCTGCTGCCAGGCTTGCCAGCTCCGAGCTGGACCACCATGTAAGCGATGGCAAAGCTTGGCAGCAACTAGGCGGACATCCGAGGAGGCTTCCTATTCGGTCGTCAGCCTCATGATCGAGCTCAGCTTGCGCCTCTTCCAGTGACGGCTAGCTAGAAGAGCGATGCGCATGCAGTGAAGCACTGGGAGTTTGCGAGCGCTGACCGCCTACAGATTCTTCTATGAATCGTGGCTGGCTGATACAAAGACTGAGGACTGAACTTGCGGGGTTTGTCCTCACCACAAATATAGATGGTTTGATGGTCTTGGGTATTCCTATTCCAGGAACCCATTACCTCCCATTCCAACACTCTCATTTCAATTTACAAATTTCTTCTACTCTCCCGCTCTTCTGCAGTCTGTATTGTTGTTTACACCGCCGCTGACCAACAAACTTGGTGAAACAAAGTCTAGCGAGAACAATCTAATAGCCCAGCATGAAGCTCTTCGAGCGTCTCTGGACGGTTGTCACCCACGTCCTTGATATTGCAACCCTCTCTACATTCAGTCATGATGGGGCTCTACAAACCCCGCTATTCGAAAACTCACAGGGAAATTTTGATAGGCCTCGTGGACCCATCTTCAAGCCTCCCGGCGGCCGCCCTGAAGGCGATGGATCAAACTTTGTCTGTGACTACTCCAGCATGACTGGCTGGCGTCCATGTTCCACGCCTGATGACCGCGGATGCTGGCTCACTAACGGCAAAGGAGGCAAATTTGACATCAGCACAGATTACGAGGCCGTGGCTCCCACGGGCATACTACGCCGATATGCTCTCACTGTCACCAACGGGTCAATCAACGCGGATGGGCTAGAATTCCCCTTTGCTAAGACGTTCAATGCCTCTTATCCTGGGCCTTGGTTGCAGGCTTGTTGGGGAGACGTAGTTGAAATCACCGTTACGAATCGTTTGCCCTTCAATGGCACCAGTATCCACTGGCACGGAATCAGGCAGAATCAAACAATGCATATGGACGGCGTGAATGGCATTACTCAGTGCCCCATCGCCCCAGGAGATACCTTCGTTTACAAGTGGAATACAACGCAGTATGGTTCCACGTGGTATCACTCCCACTATTCTCTGCAGTATGCGGATGGGATGGTGGGCCCAATTGTCAGTCTCTTATCATGGACCTTAGATTTTTGTGAATTTGGTCTAATCAATTTTGCTTACAGACTATCCACGGCCCGAGTTCCTTCCCGTTTGATGAGGCTGCGAAGACTCCGCTGCTTATGACAGATTGGGGTGAGTCTGTTTTATTTTAGCTAGACTACGCCAATCTCTGGAGTTTAATGGAGCTGAGAGATATCGGCTGCCATATGTGAACGATCGATCGCTATGTGATCACAACTTTAAATCTCGATTGCTTACCTCGATCGTAGGTCATAACAGCGCATTCGATGCTATATACACCGGACTAGAAAACCCGAGTATCCTGTTAAATGGCCGTGGAAATGTCACACGGTTCTCCGGCGTCCCAGCGAAACTTCCAATACCGCAGCCGTACACGATCATATTTGAGAAACGAAGATACCCTCGACCGAAGAGATATCTCCTTCGCTTGATAAACACCTCCTTTGACACCACATTTGTCTTCTCCATCGACAATCACAACCTCACAGTCATAGGGGCTGACTTTGTCCCCATCCATAGCTACTCAAACACTTCGGTACTTATTGGTATCGGACAACGCTATCATGTCGTTGTTGAAGCGAATCCGATCGCCAATGGAAGCCAGCCAATTCCGCCTGATGGGAACTTCTGGATGAGGACTTACGTTGCGCAATGTGCGAATACGGCCAATTTTCCTAAAGGGTATGAGCTGAGCGGTGTTTTGCGTTATGACAGCTCCAGCACAGCCATGCCGACCTCTACAACGTGGAATGACATGTCCTTGGCGTGTTCCGATGAAACTTATTCGAGTTTGCAACCCATACTCAAGTGGCGGGTAGGATCTCCATCTAACGGTAATACTGGAGAAGAACACGACGTAGTCTTGAATCCGACTGCTCAACCTTTTCCTCTGGCTCGATTTTCTCTGGACCTGCCTTCTTCTTCCACGTTCAACCCTCTCCGTATTGACTATAGCGATCCAACATTCTTGCACTTGAATAATACTGGAAGTTGGCCCAGCCAATGGGTCATCATTCCGGAAGATTACAAGAGCACAGACTGGGTAGGTTCAAGGGCTTCTCGAATTTTGCTCAGATTCGTGCACCCGAACTAATCTTCAGGCAAAGTAAGATGTGATGGATATTCGCTAACGAAAGATTCGCAGGTATATATGGTCCTTGCTGGAGATAGGAAGAATGGCAACCGGACTACCGGTGCCCATCCTGTACGGAACACCATCATTAACACCCATCGTCACTCTGCTAATCACACAATAGATCCATTTACACGGCCACGACTTTGCTGTACTACAGCAGACGGAAGGGCAGTCATTCGATATCACCAAGCTCAACCTCAAGCTTGACAACCCTCCCCGCCGCGATGTCGTGCTGCTTCCCCGAAACGGATTCGTCATAATCGCATTCAAGACCGACAACCCTGGCTCGTGGCTCCTGCATTGCCACATTGCAAGGCACGCCTCAGAGGGACTAGCCATGCAGATTCTTGAACGGCGAGCCGATGCGAATAACATCTGGCCTTTCGACAACTCTCCTGCCATCGCGAGGGCTCGTAGGTTGTGTGTGAAGTGGAATGAGTGGCACAGCGATTGCAGAAATTTTTGGCCAGGAGGACAGGCTGGTTGTGAGCGGAACGTGTTTCAAGACGATTCTGGTATCTGACCCCTTTAATACGGGTCTAACTTGAAATATCGTCAACAAGGGGTCACTCCTGTTTATTTCTATCCATTCCTTGTTCCGTCTGGGAGGCCGTTTATATATAATGCTTGCCTGCGAAATTTAGCAATGATTTAATGAGGCGCCTTTAAAATCTACTATTTAGCCCTCTCTTAGTACCCCCGTTATTGATCAAAGTTTGTTGGCCACGAGGTCTGACGGGTTGTTCACCTAGAGTATCACCCCGATTTTTGACCGCTAGTCTGCCCCACATACTGCCTATGCCTCTGATATCGAAATCGCAAACACATGAAAGTGGATGCCTTGAAGCAAGAATAGCGAGCTTAAATATACACTAGAAAAAATGATAGAATACGGATAATGCATTGCTGTGTATAAGTGGGCGTGGATTCTTCATTTTGCAGATTTGGAATCTTCCCCTACTAGTTAGATGCACCAGGTGTCTCTGCAAGCCGCAGGACATACTTCGTTGTAGATATCTTACTGGCCTCGAGATCTTTCAAAGCCCCTTCGAGTCCGGCCAGGGCGGCAAACTTAATAGCAAAGGATCCGACAGCAGTTGCAGCGCCGTTAACCACAAGGGGTGTCGGAACAGTGACCGGGTCCCATGGCAGAGGCAGCTAGAGTCTCCAGTATATTCCCAGACCAGCGGTCATGCCTACGAGTAGAATTATGGCAGCCTCTGTTAAGCGGTTAGAGAACCAGTTAATGTTATGTTCAAGAAGTTGTATCGGGGAGGCGAAACGCCGCTTTTACGGCAGCCACAGAGTACTCTGCGTAACTTCCATGGGAATAAACATCTGGTGGAAGGCTGCGACTCTGTCTCCGGGACCGAATCCCGTGACTCCTACGCCAACCGCCATAGCCCGCGATATCATCTCCATGATTCCCCGGTTCTCCGCCTATTATTTTGGGCACTTTCCAGTCTTTAGGATTTGTGCCTGATACAACAACACGGATTAGTAGGGCCCCCGGGCCAGCTGTAGGCACAGGAACGTCGCGTATTTCGACATCAAGGCCTTTGTTGATGTATGCTTCCTTCATGGTTGTTATCGTAATTCTAACCTAAGTGCTTCTCTGTTTAACGCAATAGTATCAAGTAGTGGCAGAAGTGAATTTATATATAACTGTGCATCAATCAGATCGATGCAACACTCTCTCGGGGTAACCGTGAAAACGACTTGAGTCCGCTATTGCTGATTAAACATCCACATTCTCTAAGTAGGACAAATTCAAATGACATTGCGCCAGTTTGAACCGTCCCGAACGGCTGATGTAGGTCGGGAGCCGCAATTTGTCTTGAGAACCACCACATGAGGCATCACGTAATCAATCTCATTTATAATGGAGCCAAAGTTGTCTCCACAATTTGTAGTTTACTTTCATCAATGCAACCGACCGCCGATTTCGATCAGCTCGCTGCCTGATCTACGTCGTCTCCAGCACCCATCATGGACAACTCACAACCAACTCGCCGTGGGTGTCCTCCAATTCAGGACGGACAAGACGTGCGCAATGGTCCACAGGTCTGTGTGTACTCGTTGCACCGCCTGAATGAAGCTGACAATTAAAACTGGCTATGGGACAGGAGGCTGCAGATGCGTCTCGCGCAGAGGGCACACCGCGCCCGAAAGCAAGAATCTTAAGAATCTGAAAGAATCCGGGCGGAGAAATTTAGCCGCGGTTTAGACGACACGTTGGCAACATATTCCGGACTCCATCAACGGATTCTCGATAGCGTACGGTCACGAAACTCGTCGGACATCCTGTTATATCTGAACGATGCCGGTACACGCATGGCTGCCATAGCATCCAGCAGAAACAAGGTCTTTGCATGGCCGACTGTGCTGGAGGATTCGAGCCCCGGATCTCGCTAGCAAGCAGAAGAAAGGAAGAGCTGCCTAGCTGCAGCTGCTGCAACTACAGAACCACACAGCGAGAGGAGTTCGAACCTTCGTTTGGCTGCTCTAGATCAGTCTGTCACTGGGGCTAACGTCACCATAACTTTGCGAACCATGGCTTCCGACCAAGCACCAGTATCAGCAATGGTCAATCGAGCCCGCATTGAGCGTGTAGTGTCTATCTTATCAACCCCCACCACGTATGACCGTCAAACCCCGGCCTTAGCGATTCCTCTTCAATTGCTAGGTGAAGAGGCCCTAATAATTAATTCTCTGCATGCGCTGTCCGTTTTCCAGGCTTCCGTGATCGATTTTAAACATCCGTTCTACTCTGCTCCACGACAGCCGTTAATGTAACGTTACCGTGTTATAGAAGGTGGGACAAATACTGTCCCGAGAGCACCGGCTCTACTGGTGAAGCAGATCGTGAGAGGAAGAACAAGGACGATCCTAGACACATCCTTTGCTCCACTGCAAGGAGAATGGCTCGAGGCCGTGGATGTGGAGGAATACTTGGAAGAGCGAGGAATTTGTCTGCGCAACACCATCTCAAGCGGTGTACCATTTACAGCCAACATAATACACCAAGCACCTGTCCCACGAAGAGAGCAGAACATGTCCAGCCTCGTTCTGCCATGGCTTGTGGGAGGGAGGGAGGCATCCCCGGACGAAAGTATCCCGCCGCAACTGCAGAGCATGAGGCAGCGTCCTGCTGTGTCCATATCGACGGAATTTCGTGGTCATGAGCCGCCAGATTATTCAGCGTTCGGGCTTTCGAAGCCAAGTCGAAGTTTGCCTCATATCAAACTCCCCATTCAGCTACTACAGCTGGGGCCTTCGCAACCATCCTACAGAGAGCTCTGCAGTCGGACTTGAATCGTCAGGCCAGTCACGATGCCACAAATGCCACCCATTTCACTGTCGATTTTGATAAGCTAGTTCGCTTACTTGCAAAAAGTGCTACGTGCCTGGGCCCTGTTCCGGGTATTAGGAAAGCGGATGTGGATGCCTCGATTCGGGGATGTATTATGCTTTCTTAAAAACTTCAATTATCCAAGCTCTATATTCCGATTCTAAACGGGAGTCTCTGTAGAGCATCTCTTTGGGCAGAATGTTATGGAGCACCTCTTCTGCTTAGTCGTCAAAACACCACTCTAGAATGGCTGTCAATGAGTCATTACCAAAAACAGCATGCCGCGACTAATAGCTTCACTCGCTTCTACACAAAGTATTTCTGGTAAACCCCGCCTGATCTTGCGAAGTTCTTATATAAAACACTCGAGCTTTTACTTGAGTGTTTTCTGCCTGGTGTGCTATCCGGCAAACACTTGCCAGGCCACTATGTGGTTTGATGACCATCGCTTGAGCAAATGATTCTACTCCGACAGCTAATTATGGGCTGACTAAAGTTCTTGGCGAGATCAACTGCTGCTCGTTGCAGCCTTCACCTAGCATGGGAAGTTCTCTTTTTTCGACGTTCGAGGCCGAAGGTAAGAACTCCACCCCTGTTTATGGGTATTTATTGTCCGAGTAACTATGTTCTTCCTTTCGATGGAGTGTCCCTGGAACACTGTTAGGCACCAACTGCGGGTTCTGTCGGCTCCTGCCAGAAGAAGAGAGGCAAACGACCCGAGTGCCTGCGGTGTGGAGAGGAACCACGACGTGATGACGGCAAGGGACCCAGTCAAGGATGCCCTCCCTGCCTGCCACGATGACACGCAGGCTAACCGGTGATCATTTCATGTTATTTCGCGGCAATCCTGCCGGTACGGCTGATCCGAAAACGTAAATCGTGGCTAAACCATGCAAGCTATGCTGTTGTCGTCTCGAAATATCCTGTATCTGGGTATGTGCGCAGTCGAGGAAGCTAGCACGGTGATGGCAGTGAAGTGAAGTTGCAACTTCTCCATTTGGGTTGTGCTTGCTTCGTTTTCTATTCAAGGGAATCGAAGGTATGCTAGCAGTCAACCTCCAGCTAATACGACTTACCGTAATACTGACGGGGAATAGTTGGCCTTGGTGGTTGGGCCGTCACCTCTATGCCTCGGGAGCAAAACGCTGGTGAATTTGCTGCGGGTGGTTCCAGTTCAGGTTTCTGGGCCGGGGTGTTGGCTCGGTGCGTGGGTTTAGGCTTTTCACTGTAAACTTCGGCGACCTTCCTTCGGTTGCTGCTTGCGTTGATTGTGCAATCATCTTCCAGCTTTTGTTCTGGTTGGCACCACAGTTCATTAATTATATCAGCTAGTGCCATCTCGATGCTTGGCCTCTTCATTAGGCCTTATTACCCTGCCGTCATTACATTAACAACCAAGTGACTACCGAAACATGTTCATATAAGCAGAATTAGATTTACTCTAGAACTTTGGGCGTGCAAGGGGAAGTGTGCTTCACTTCTCCGTTGGAGCTACTGCAGGAAGAACTGGCGTCTGGGTACTTCAGCCTATCATTCTTGGCCTCCTTGTTATTCAAGGGTGAAATTGGTTTCTGTTTCCCAGCTTTCAGAAACGAGACTGAGCACCAGACGCTCCGTTTTACCTTTACCCAAGCCCAGAGGCCATCCTGGGCTCTGGGCTGCAGGTGGGATTTTGTGGTTGTAGTAATTGTTAGGAAACTGGCGATAGAGTGGACGATTGCAATAACAGTAGGTGCCAATGGAAATTAAAGTTAGGAGAAGGCGATGCGATGCTTATGGCAGGGAGGGCATAAGGAAGGAGCCTGCTATGAATCCGGATGAGTAAATTAATGCTATGGTCATATGAAGGGGACTGCCCCACAGGGCAGGAGTCTTTCTGTCACTAGAGAAACCTGTAATGGCAATTTTACGGGCAATACATTGACGGATAGTGTTCCAACATTTCTAACTCGTAACTATTCTCGTCTTATGCTTTAATAGCGAAGCTAAAGAGGCATCTGAAGGACTTATGCTGCTTTGATGAAGGTGTATTAATTTAAGCGACAGTGAGAAGACGCTAAAAGTCGTTTCTGCCGGTCCATGGGATATATTCTCTCCAGCTGTACCAGCTGACTTTTGTTCTCTTCTTCTCTACTTAGTTCAGTATCCTCGTACAGTCAGGAATCTACTTTATTCTTTAAACCTTTGATCTAGGGACCCGGCGTCACAATCAGGTGCTTTTGAGCCTTATGACATCACCTAAAACAGGTTCTTATAACTCTAATTCTAACCCTTGTTTTGTTTTTGAACTAATTAGAACGTGTTCTTATAAGTAGGTATTGCATATAAGTTGATAACATCATATAAACCAATTGATTCGGTAGTAAACCAAACGAGTAACTTCCCCATATAACAATAATGTCGCTAACTACATGATCCCCATCCTGTGCTGCGCCCCAACACATTAACACTCTCAAGCAGTACAAATTCCCGGCACAGCTATCTTCTTCAACAATACGGGGAAAACATCAGTTCCCGAAGGAAAGTTCCCTATGTGCATCTGGAACTCGGGATTATGGAACGCCCGGCGGAATGCCTCCGTCGACTCCCACGACACGATATTCACGAAGACATTGCTTTCTTCGCCCACTGCACGGTGTAGCTGCGTCGACAGCATGCCGTACTGCTTCTTCATGTAATTGGCGTCACGCAACCAGTTCTCGAGGAAGAGGTCGGCGTCGTTCGCGGACTTGAGGACAAAGGTGTTGATGATAGTGACAGCATGGGTGTCGTTGTTGGTTTCTTGCAAGAAAGGGGTGGTGCTGCCTGGAATGTCAAGGAAGTTGGGGCGCGCTCTCTCTCGCTGGTCAGTCTTGGTAGTGGTGGTGGCGGTGGTCGATGCCATTGCTGGGGTTGGTCCTCAATGCGTGGGTGGACGTTGAGGGCGTGGTTTATCCTGCGTTTCTTCAATCTTTGGGTGTGAGGCTGGCTTTGTTTATATGTTCTCTTAATCCACCGGCCTCTAGAGTCTGGACTATAACTTTAACCTATGATCGCGGCCGAGTAGAAGGTGAGAGATCGGGAAACTACTAGCGACACTCTTCCCTACCGGGGGTAACTTCACAGTAAAACTATCTGGCACGGAGATACCGGGGTTACCACAGACTTTCCGAACGGGGAAATATGGGGTTACAATGCATATGGTGGGGTAGGGCGGGGCGGGCTGAGCCGGAACCTTTAAACCAATAAAAGTGACCTAAGCTGGGGTGGGGTCTCCACTCCCCCACGTTCGCTAAGTGCAGGGTGCAGGAACTTTCTCGTGACTAGATTCGCGACGCACCTCCGCCACTATTGGTGGGGTAGAATTAGCTTGAAAGTTAGCGTATATCTGGGCCGGGCTGGGTGCCATGGACGCGACGAGGAGAGGAGAGGAGATGGTAAACTGACTTTTTACGTGTCGGATCTGTCGGCTCCCTTCATTTCCGATAATGCAATCGCCGAGATCTATAAAATGACATCGTGATGAGTGAGTGGGTAGGAGAGCCAACACCCCCTCTCAGCCAACCTTGATTAGCCAAGTCCTCTTCGCAGCGGTTAGTTCATCAGGCCCGTTCGTTTGCGTTTCGCGACAGTCCTAGGATTGGGTACCAGGCAGGAATCTCTTCACGCGGAATATTGCAACCACTAATCTCTTACAGAGACCACTGGGAGCCGGACCAGAGAGGAGAATCAAACGATGCCATTCAAGGTTGCGATCATCGGAGCTGGCCCAGCGGGTCTCGTGTGTGCACGTCTACTTAAGGTTGCAGACATTGACGTAGAGATTTCTGTTTTCGAGCGAGATCCAACACCTACGTCGCGAATCTTTCGGGGAGGCAGCCTTGATTTACATGGCGATTCGGGTCTGATTGCCATCAAAAAGGCCGGTCTGTTCGAGAAAGCGAAGAAGTGGCTACGATGGGACGGCGAAGAGATATTCGTTTCAGACAAGAATGGCACTATAGTATTCCACATGAAGGACCCACCCAAGACAGATCTGGCAGATTACGAGCGACCGGAGATTGATCGTGAAATGTTGAAAGAGCTACTACTGGAAAGTGTCGGGAAGGAAAATGTCCAATGGGGAAAGGTTCTTCATTCTATCGATACCAGCAACCGGACTATCGCCTTCCGAGACGGCACTACAGCTGGGCCTTTCGACCTGACAATCGGTGCCGATGGAGCCTTCTCGAAATTGAGAGACGTCGTGACCGATGTCAAACCAGTCTATTCAGGAATCTGTGGGCTTGAATGTCATGTTGCCTCACCCGATGAGAAACACCCAAATCTTGTTAAACGGGTCGGCAATGGATCTCTGTTCTCATATTCCGACCACAAGAGCATCACCGCTCAGAGAGTCTATGACGGGAGCCTCCAACTCCACATCTTCTGGCGCACAGAGGACGATAATTTCACCACCGACATGTTCACGACCTACCAGTGGAACCAAGAAGAGCTGAAGACAAAGATCCTGGAAAGTTTCCACGATTGGATACCTGAGATGCAAGAGTTCGTGACGGCATGCGATATTCTCCGACCGTCACGGCTATACGAACTTCCTGTCGGCAATACTTGGGCGCACAAGAGCGGCTATACTTTGATTGGAGATGCCGCAAATTTGATGACTCCCTTTTCTGGGGAAGGGGCGAACAAAGCATTGACGGATGGCTTGAGGCTTTCCGAAGCTCTGATAGAGGCATTGAAGACCAAGGGTGACATTGATCAAGCCATCTCGAATTTTGAAGCAGACATGTTTAAGCGAGCCAAGAAAGTCCAAGCCCGAACAATGCTGAACAAAAATAGAATATTCGATAACGGGGGTGCTGCATCATGGCCGGTCACGATCGGAGGTTTTGTCCTGGAAGACATGGGTTACAATCTCAACAAAGGCTGGCTGTCGTTGTTCCCTTTTGCAGCGGTGATGTTACTTTATTTCCGTATCGTTCAAATGCTTGGAGGCTTCCAAAGGAGGACAAAGGATGCTCTTTTCGGGCGGCGGTAAAATGCGCTTTTCTTTGAGCTCGTCGGTCTACCATGGCTTGGATTGAGGTCCAAGCTTAATTCTTGGGATGGCTTCGTCTGCTGCGTCTGTGATGATCCTGGTGAGTATGTTAGCAAGGGCTTCTAGTCTGGAGGTAGTATCGTAGCTAGTGAAGATGTCCCTCTTAAGAATAGCTTTTGAGTATTTTACGTTTGGTAGGTAATTAAGCTATTTAGAGTTGGGAGTAAATGATATATTAGCCTTGGTAATCAGGCTCTCTTAGAACAACTTCCAGTCTGCTTTCCTAGTATTATATCTGGTTTGCTAGGTAGGGTTTGCAATTATTGGTCGTTGTTAGCCTTGATTATGATCTGTAAGGCGTGGTAATCGGAAATAATGTCGTAGTTATATTAAATCCGGTAATCTTATTAGCTACTACTCTTGAAGTAAAGGTTAAACCACTCACTAAGGGTTTGATTGTATTAGTTTAAAGGAAGGTAGCTTTGCCAGGTTTGTTAAGTAGCTTAAAGTCTTTATTTTCGATCTATTCGATTAGCTATTAAGCTTCTTTATTTCGGTCTTCCACTTTTGAATTTCACTATGGGTAGTGGGAGTTAAAGTCCCCTTAGAGAATAGTATTTGTATAAATGTCTTGTTTATACAAGTATCTTTGGGCTATCTTCTGGCCTAAATTGCTTTAATCTAATTAATTATATATATTAATAATTTTGAGGGTTTCTTCTCCTTTAGTAATTTAAAGGATTTGGATATCGATATCAATTAGGGACTCTTCAGCGAGGCTTACAAAGGATTTGAACATTCTTGCACGCAAGTTAAAGCTCTAGGCCTAAATTAAGGCCAGTAGTTGAGGAGGCTTTGCGTATAACTAGAGTAGGCGATAGAAATGAAATTAATTCATTTCGACTTAACCTTTGGCCTAAAGAACTACGGCTCTTAAACAAGTATAATATCTGCTTTTACTTTAACGAATTCTTATAAAGCACTCTTAGTATTCAGTAATGTCTTGTTAGCGTTAATGAATATAATCGTAAAAGCACTTGCGATTATTATTTGCGGGTAAAAGAGGACTTAATAGGATAATCTTTACTCTCTACTTAATAATCGGTTTCGTTGTAATTGCAATACTTTAAGAGTAAGTGTACATACGTTTTGCTTTTGAAGTCGCACTCCTGGCAATGGTGTTAAGCAGTTATATAGTCTCTAGCGCAAATTTTACATCGGTAACTTTTCTTATAAAATTGCTTAAGATGTCCGTATCTTAGGCATTTCTGGTCTTATAATGTAGGCAAGCACAGGCGTAGTCCCTCGGTTTTGGCGGCTGTCCCTACATCACAGACCCTTTTTTAAAGCGCTCTTTATTATTATTCTTAAGTCTTAAGTATAATAATTACAAAGCCGTGGTATACAATAAGGTTATATCTTTTTGTCTTTGCAATTAGCTAGCGAGAAGGTTTTATTAGCTTAAGCTTAAGGTAATTATTATAAGTGTAGATTTCCTTAGTGAGGTCTTCTATACCGTTCTTAGTATTATAATCTGCCTGAAATAAGAATACTACGAACAATAACTTAGTAATATAAGATATTTTCTTTAGCTTCTCAAAAAATGATACTAGTAAGTTTTCTCTAAACATTTAGGCCTGCGGCCCAAAGCTTCTCCTTGGAATACAGCATGATAACACTAGACGCAAGTAACTAGGGAGAATACAGTTTGGAGAACCTCCTTGCGTATGGAGGAGGACTTGCGTGATGCGGTGTGTGACCACTGCCGCCCACGGTCACCGGACTCTATCTTCGTCTGATCAAAACAACTACCAACTAACCTAGCTGCGTATGCTTCTAGGCTCTCACTAATGCAAAAAGTTAATTGCAGAGTGATTGTTATGGGACTGGATTCCTGTGAATCTTGGCAGCCTTCGGTATTCGGCGCTGAAAATGGTTCCGTGCCACCCGTGCGGGGAGAATGCGGGCGAATTCTCAAAACTCTCAGGAACTTGTCATGCAGTAGATCGTCCGTCTAGCTTTGATCCCTATGACCGCCACGCGAGGAGAAAGTGTCCGGGCTTTTGGACCAAAATTGTAAAACACGAAGAGGATTGAAATTCGATGGGTTATCGCTTCCTCTTTTTCCGGATGAGACTTTGATGTGCCGCCCTAACTTGACTTTGAGCCGCGGCACGAGGTTACGTAAAGGGACTGTTATCATGACTAGGACGCCGTCCAGTGTAGGGTTATTTAAGGAACTAGAGGGGTTTTTTAAGGATAGTGAGGTGGTAGAGATCTCGATTGATAGTAACGGTAGCATCAGGAATAAGGTTGTTTTTGAAAAGTAGTTGCTGGGACCTAGGGTACTCCTTTCTACCGTCCGAGGTACTAGAATCAATCGCATGTACTCGCACTTTCTAATGTTGTGTTTAAAAAATTACGTGGACCGGTTTTGACGTCGCTTATCTCTAAAGAGTCCATGACTTGAGTGGGCACTTCTGATTAAACCCAGCGCCGCGGACAGATTGAGCGCCATAAATCACAACGTCTGTTTTTTCCCCCTTGATGTAGTTCAGCTCAGTACCTGCCTCTTTGTAGGAATGTTCGCCCCATTTCTCTTGTTAATTCAGTATGATCTCAACTCACGATTCGCATCCATCTAACCTAGCTGGGCAGAAACCATACCTCGGTTGATTCTTTCCTTATTTCACGATGAGTAGTTGAATCTTTATGATTTTGGAAGATTGAGAAGTCGATCTTGGAGTGAGAATGTTTCCGCTTCCAGTAGTTTCCTTTCGGTTATTGACGCTGGTAGCTTAGACATTAAACACTTAATTTATTGGGTGTCGAGATGGGGAAAGATGCTGATTGAAAGGTTGGCTTTATGATATGTCAAGGGGTCAGATGTATTGGAGATTGGTACTGAGAATGTTAGGGATAAGATGCAGAAAGAATTGGCGATATAGAGGCTTTGGGATATGATATTTCACCGCTTCTGAAATTTGTTTTGGCACGAAACTACATAAATTTACACTAGATTACAGAACTAGTCGACAGGTTTTGTGATTGTTATACTCAGGTACTCGTTCCACATGAGAAGATGGAATCTTGAGCACAGACGCAATATCTAACTATCTCAAGTCGATTTGAGCTGTCAATTCTTGAATACATTCTGAAGAACTAATCGATCACTCCATGAAAGTCGCAGGGACTTCAGGCCCCCAAACGTGAAGATTTCCTGGCCCGGCCTTCGTTCGATTGATGGGACTATCCTCATTGACTAGATCTCCGTCGACGTAATGCTCTACAATGAATCTACTTGGATCAAACCTATCATCATTAGCTTAAGTCTCCTCACAGGCTGTCTCAAACATACCAATAATCAAAAATTTGACTTCCCATGACATGTCTTCCTACTCCCCAGCAGTTCTCATATTTCTTCTCCGTCAACCATGTGTGGCCCAACATCTGAATATCAAAGTCAAAGACCTCAAAACTCGAATGATGAACGTGGAATTTAGGCCCTTGGAAGATGAAGAAGCAGTGGTGGTCAACCCATTCTTGTCCCCGATCCAAATGCATAAATGTCGTAATGTCCTCCTTCGTAACAGGGTCATAGACTAGTTCCGAAGGCTTGAAATTGAAATTCTTCGTGTAAAATTGATAAGCCTTTTTGTAATTGGTAACACAGAGACCAAAATGGCCAAGTTTGTGTATCGGGGCTGGTCCCTTTTCGAAGCGTTGCGTCTTGTGGACAGGGCGATGCTTGGAAGTGGGAAAATTGAAAGAGAGCTCCGGGAACATTTGGGTCACTTCGACAGCAGTTTGTCCGTAGACAAGGTGGAAAGGGAAGTTATCGATCGGGTCATAAAAGGTGACTCTTTTCCCACCTCCGGGAGCGTCGACATCGTGAATGGGAGTTGCACCAGGAAGAGAAGTGGCAAGTTCGAGATCTTCCAACGAGTCCACGACCCATGCCGTTCCTCCAAAGACATCCTCGTTGCCTTTGCGGGCACAGTACAGGAATGGCTCTGTGCCATAGCCGCGATAGTATATCTCATCTTTCGTTCTCTTAGTGACACTAAATCCAAAGTCCAAAAGGAACTGGTGAGATTTTTCGAGGTTCTTGAGCGTGTAGTACACGTGAGCAATGCGGTTCAGATTGACCTTCTGGAGCACGGACGGTACCATTATTCCTGACTTGAAAGTACGTTGGAAGGCAGTTTGGTAATGTTAGCCTAAGGCTTATTGGAAGTCCGCCGGATATATATTTAGATGTCTCGATGCACCTTCAGGCCTAATCTAACATGGTTGCGGCATGCATCTTCGGGCTCAGGAGTCATCTGTTAGGAGAAGGAGCTGAACTGTGCTCGGCAAGGATGAGGAGGTTAAAGTGTTACTTACTGCCTGCATGCGAGTTGGCCGGACAGCAACCTTACCCCACTACCCCACTAATTACCCCCAGGGTTGAAAGGCACCATGCTCGATTCGACATCGTTACTGTCAACACGCCAAGAGCGCACATTACCAACATGGCAGCTCTAGAGTGCCTTCGAGATATTAGTCTAGAATACTTGATAGTTGCTATACCTAACGATTCTATGATGCACACTCGGTGGTATCGGAGTATATCAGGGGAAGAGTTTGCGCGAACTTACAGCTGGGGAAATGATCCCGCTAGAGCCGTTAGTAAAACAGGCTCAAAGATCTGGATTTCCGCTGAAATTGTAAGTAGAGAGACTATGATGCAGCGAGTCCTTGTGATCATCTCGATGTTCCGCAAACAGTCCTCGAGCCTATTCTACTTGGCCACGCTTGCTAGAACGGTTTTCAATGCTGTTTCGATACGTCTTTCCTGTCTTTTGAACGAGAAACTGGTGGTACGATACTCAGCCGCGTGCAAGATAACCTCACTAAGTATGTATATTACATCCGATCAAAGTACCTATTTGGCTGTGAAGGCGCTCGAAGTCAGGTGTTAAGACAATTGAACACCCCGTTAATCAAAAATCCCGGCCAAGGACTCGCAACTAATATTTTAGTCAAGGTCGACTTAAGTCAGGTTCTAGATACTCGGAAGGGAAACTTACATTGGGTGATGCAACCTGACGGGGAGCATCCTGCTTTTGGCTGGGCCACGATTTCTCGTATGATAAAACCCTGGAATGAGTGAGTATCACTTTCTAGATGGGTGAATTGCCTCTGACACTCATAGGTGGATGTTCATTATGCTTCCAAGACCAGGGTCAGGCTTTGACTTCCAACCCACGCATAAAGAGTACCTTGAAGCATTGAAGCATGTCGAAAGGTCGTTGGGGATGATTCATTGCCAATTGAGATCCTTGACATCTTAAAGTGGTATATAAATGAGATGATTGCGGAGTACTACTCTGAGGGAAATATGTATGTCCCAATTCACAAAGCTTGACTGGTCCTGACAGAAGAAGCTTCTGCTTGGGCGATGCCGTTCATCGCCATCCTCCATTCAATGGACTGGGATCCAATACCTGCATTCAGGATGCGTATAATCTTGCCTGGAAGATCGCCTATTTCATGAAGAATCGCGCTGGCCCAGAGATCTTTGAATCATATAGTGCGGAACGGCAACCCGTCGGTGAAGGTTTGATTACTCGAGCAAATCAAGGTCTCCGTGATCATATTCTAGTTTAGGAAGCCCTCGGATTAATGGATCCGTCACTCGAGGCCGAGACGAAGTGACTTTCAGCAGCTATCAGCGGCCACTCCAGAAGGTTCTGCAAGAATAGCAAGGCTACAGGATGCCGTTTGTGGGACATCACAGGAGTTTCACGCTGTTGGTGTTGAGATGAACCAACGCTACGAATCCAGAGCTGTCTATGCTGCTGACGAAAAAGCTCGCCCTCCGTTACCAAATAATTCAATTCTTGAACATAAATCACACCTACCCAGGGAGCCGACTCCCTCAGGTATGGCTTAACACGAAAATCCTCGGGAAACAATTTTCCACGATAGGTCTGGCTAGTTATGGCGTATTCTCTCTATTTATTGGAGTTGGTGGGGCCAATTAGAGAGTAGCTGCAGAGGCCGCCGCGAGGACTCTTGGGATTGAGATCCGAGTTTACTCTATTAGCTGGGCCCAGAATTATAAGGACGTCTACTTTAATTGGGCTCGAAGGAGAGAAGTTTCTGAAGATGGCTATGTATTGGTCAGACTAGACAGATTCGTTGGTTGGAGGTCGCAGTCGATGATTTCACAGCCCAAAGAGAAACTACTCCTTGTGCTGAGGGCAATGTTGTCCAGACCCTTGTAGGCACTCACTAGTTCCGCACCATAGTGCTGTATATAGACCACAATCGATGAGTGGTAATCGACCATGCTGTTCTTGGTGAATTTTGGTACAGTACTAGCCAACTCCTGTTCGCCAATTAAGCGAAAAGCAACTCCAGATATTTAACCACTTTTACAAATACTTAAATATTTTTATAACTACTAATGCGAATACTACTGCGATTAGCTCAAATTAATTATCATGTTCTCCTTTTTTCACAAAATTACTTTTAAGGTGTTTCGGTAACTAAATATATTTAATATTTAATGTACCACCCCTTAGCCTTGATACAAGCCTCAATTCAAGCAGGCATACTCTGATATAAACTATCGAGTAATGACTTATCCAAAGTATCGTGCGTGCTCGATTAGGTTCAAATCCGGGGAGTAGAGGGGCCAGTTAATAGTCAATCGAATGCGATTCTTTACAAAGCACGCCTTCACCTTTCCAACAGTATGAATTGAGGCATTATCTTGCATAGCTTTAACGACTGAGTGTAATTACCGCCAAAGCCGAAAGTTTCTTCTTTGTATGCTCTTCGCATTTTCTCTCAAAACCTGTCAGTGTAATTTTGATCCTGTTACTGGTAGTGGTGAGGTTTATATTGCAAAGAATAACTTTGTGCACATAAGCACCAGAAGGGCCGTTGAAGGCAATCCCAATGTATCGCCAGGGCACCTCACAGTCACTTCACCAACAAGAAGGAATATACCCGCAGCTCAAAATTCTTGAATTCAATTCTACTAGCGCAACTTCGTATGTCTCCGTCTAGTCAAACCATTGCAGGGCTTGGAGGAAGCCGATTCTTTGGCATATCTATCCTTTCGAACTGTGGGATCACACCTGACGCCAAACCCGTGAGTGACACCTGAGCAGAGATTGATCTGAAAAGGGATTCCAAGTTTCTTCAGCGTCTCTTCAGTACTGTGCCTTAAATTAGTAGGAAAGATGTAGTCGATTTCGGCCGCCGCGATAGCCAGTGGCCCTGTGACCTTCTCCAACTCAGATTGTTCGACCATTGCGGTGACCAATGAAACCGGCTTTAATGCGATCGGATATTAGGAAACGAATGGCGTATTTGGCACCGAAACTGTATCCAGCCAATGCGATTTTCTGTGATTATATTAGTTCTGCTTTGATATAGTCGGTGCAAACCACCTTACCTTGACTTTGTCCTTCTTTTCGAGAGCTTCGAGGCAAACTCCACAATTGGATTCACTGTTTTCGGGATGTGAGGAATTTTCTTTGGTCCATAATCTCCTTGCACCCAAGTTAGTACGCTAAAGGTTACCATGTTTTCGTTGAGAGCCACGGAATCGCGGTAGAAAAGGTCAGGTACGATCACAACAGAATCTGCGATTAATTCATTAGCAAAGAGAGCCAATTTTCGAGAAGCAAAGTACCTATTCTCAGTGTATTAATCGGCGAGGACTTGAGTATTTATAAACTTATAGCCAACAATATCGGTAAAACTATAATCGAATCAGTGACCAGAGCATATTTTCCAAACACAAACAATCTACTTACTACAAGATCCCGTAACCATTTGCCGCTTCGGCTGTTGGATTGGTGACATAAGCTTCCGTATCTCCCAGGGCTTCGATGCGTCCGCGTGGTTGGCCTTCGTCTTGACGCCTCTGTAGCAGCGGCTTCCGAGAGCGTTTAAAGTCATATTGAGATATCCGAAGGGGACCACGCTGACACAAACAATTCTTGCGAGAAGTTTTTGCCGAGTGTAAAGCGAATAATGGATGTGAGAATGAGCAAACTTCTATGTTCACTGATCCCCTCATATTGTCCCCCGCAACCGTTTTCTGACCCATAAGCCCCAATCGGAGAAGGTATTGCCTCGGATCATTGTAGATTCTATGGTGATTGACTTGTACCCTAGTTACGGAGCATTCGGTCTTGATGGAAATCCACTTTTGCGGGGTGCTACGACATCTCTGTCTAAATCCCATAGCAAAAGGTATTGAGACGGATCACACCGAGTTTTCGGCCTATCAGCGGAAATACTGGTTGAACGACAAATGTCACGGGCGGTCATGGCCACGCTCAGGCTGGTGGGGTACAGTAGAGACGCAGGGGGTAGCGGACACTAAAGGAACCCCGAGATTTGTCAGAGAGCTCCATCCCGCTCCAGTAGGATTACTTCATGTACCGAAATGTCAAATCATCAACAAGTCGATAGATCGGCCTCGAGGATGGGCCGAAGTTGCCAATTGCCTGTTGGAATTATGATCACGTGAATGCGATGGGGGTTGGAAGGGCGGGTGTAGAAGGATAGATCTGATCTTTCTCAATAACCATGTGAAAAAGACATAAATTTAATCCAGACCGTTGAAAAATCAGACATAGCATTAAACAGGCTGCTTGGAGAAGCCTTTTTGTCAGTTGCGATTCCACGAAGTCAACATCTTTGAACTGTTCTTATCGTCTTATACGATGATATGGGGTCAGGAGAACCAGCCCATCACTGCTACACCAGTTTTCCATCGCGTTTTTTTTTTTGGAACTCAATCTGTGTGCATTAACGTGGATGCCAAAATAAAGAAGCCCAAAGATCTGAGGAGAGAGAATTCGGCTTCTAGAATACGCAAGTAAGTCTTGTTATTTGAAGGTTACAACCAGAAGAGCTCTTCGGCCCCAGGAGGCCCCAGGACTCAGTAGATTATCTCATTCAATTAATCAAATAGATCCTGGGGAGGATATTTCATTAGAGAATTTTGTCTCATTTGAATCCGAAGAATTTTTTCATCTCTCATCACTTATGGGCAAAATATCAGGATGTTGGTCAGGTGGGAAGGGCGAAAGGGATTTTACAGGGATTCACTTAAATGCACACGGAGAATGACAAAGACTAGTGTGTCTGAATTGTGTAACCTGACAACTACAAATATCCATGTTCACGGTAGAACCTCTCCGCTCCAGGGTGCAATGGAAACACTGTCTTGGCCATTTCCCTAGGATTCAAGGGCCAACTAATGGGCGACTTATCACCTGGGAACTGATGGTAATTGACTTCGATCTTAGCCTTCTTTGTCACCATGATCCAAGTGAGGAGGTATGCGACATCGTCTGGAAGATCATCGCGGCACATGAGGAGGAAGTCCACAAACTCCACTGCTGGAATCTCGGTCTTCAAGCTCTTCCAGTAACCGGCAGGGATTGTTGAAGCGGGCAGACCAGTGGTTTCTTCGATAGTCTTCATCGCTTCCGCCTCAGCCGGCAGGGGGATGAAGGCCCGAGGACCGTCAATCAGTTGACTCCACCAATCTGTCATCAAAGCCTCGTTGATAACCGCGTTGAATCCAAGTTTGGGATCCTGGCAGGGAATAAGACACTCCTCAGGCCTGTTGGCGTAAACCACCTCCCCTCCCCAAGATTTGATGGCGTCGACCGAGACGCCGTGAGCCTCAAGATAACGATGACAGACAAATCCAATCGGAGACTCTCCATCAGGTCCCAGAATGATCTTAAGCTTAGGTTTCTTGGCTCGGAGGTCTGCAAAGGTTTCACAGCCGAGTGAAGGATCCACGGCGAGGATCATTCGATCGTTCTGAGGAATCGTCGCCAGACCTCTCAAGTGTGATGCCGGACCCCGCGAAGCCCAGGCACTAGTTCCTGTCAGCGCATTCTTAAGTAGCGCAACCGGCGTGTTTATGGCAATATCAGCGAATCCCGAGCTGATGGAATCGGTAATTTCCATCCCTCCCCCAGCGACACTCCAGATGCAAGTTCTGCTAGCTGGGCCGCAGCGCTCTGAAAACTCCTGTGTCAAGAATGACATGATTCGATGGAAATTGGCATGACCCCAGTCACCAACACAACGCAGAATGAAGCTGCGGTCAATGGTTGGGTCATCTTTTCCGACCAATGTATGAACCGGAAGATCAGTTGGCTTGTCTCTGCCCTTCCAATCGATTGCTGCGGCGATGGGGATCGACATTCTCAGATGATGCTACTGACAAGATAGCGAGGGGATTATTTGTCAAAAAAGTTTAAGTTTCTCAAGTTTGCTCGATGATCTGAGCATAGACGAGTTGTGTTTAGCAATAGCAGTCAGAAGGAGTTCGCAGCTTTTAAGAGGATTCATCAGCTCCCTGGCAGCCATTTGATTAGCCAAGACTGCCCGCATATTGCCCGCTCCTCTCGTCGTCTCCTCCGTTTGCAAAGATGAGCCGGACATTTTCTTGCGCAGCTTGTCCGACTGTTACGAGAGCTATCGGTGGGGTACATGAGATGTGTAAACAAACCGTACTATACCGCTTGGCTGGCACTTGAAACTCGTAGGATGCTGGTGGGGTTTTGCCTTTGTAGAAACCTTAATTCTGCCCACACAAAACTGCTCCTGGCAGAAAAAGGTGGTGACGTAACTTACCCCCAGCACCTTCGTACCTTACCCCAAGTGGTTGTCAATTCCTCCAGAGTAGTGGACCTTGTGTGAAAACTGGAGAAGTCGTTGTCCCATATTGGCAGCAAGAATGATTCTTGACCAGCTTTGCCTCGCTTCGTGGTTGGCGGGCATTGCTCAGTCAGATTTGTCCTACTTACTGTTTTAGGTACCTGCTTTTCCGAATTCGAGAAAAAGATACGGCTCTCTACATCCCTTGATCAGCGACAAAAGTTCAAGTCAAACAATAGACGGAGATCCAGTTCAAGAGGGGAAGGGCAAGCCCGATTCTGAGTTTGAGGGCTAACATACATGGTGGCCTGACCAGAAACTGGCAGCCATTTGGGTTCTTCAGATAGTGCCCCCCCTTGCTTTGAAATGCATTGCGGACATTCTTGGTGGGGTACAGCCGTTCCGATAACTAGCTTAAAACCGCGATTGGTAGCCAAGCCTCACCTACTTTTCGCTTTGCCTCCCCCTCGTGCATACCACGATTTCTTACCACCACTTGCATTACCACTAAACCACCTTTAAAATAGGCCGTAAGTAGCTCAAATTAAAGCTTAACATTAGAGCTATTTACTAATAAAAAATTTTTTAGGTCTACTATAACTCCTCGATTATTTGCACTCGAAGTGGCACGCCTAGAGCATGCGTTGTAGGAACCCGGGGTATAGTTAATTATACCTTACCTACGAGAGCTTGCTTAACGATTCTACTACTCCCTACCTACCGTATACTTTTATAAAGCTAGAGTATTAGCTGGTAGGCCTCCTAGCCGCTACGTAAGTGGTCTTCGATGTGTTATTACCTTTAAAAAAGAGTGGGCTATGAAGTTATTACTTAATTAATAACTATAATTATACCTTAACCAGATTTAAACCTTTTTTAACGAAGAGTACGACGTTTAGGTTTATATATCAATTATTAAAGCTATATTAAATCAAATTCGCCTTATAAGAAAGAAGCTTAAAGTTACGGCGGCTTAATAAGATACGGAGTTACGTAGGGAATGGTAATACGGTTTATAAGACCTTATAGCGGACCAAATTATCTACGTAAACGAGTTAGGCTTGGACGATCGTACTAAAGATAGGTAATATAGTCGTGCGGCCTTAGGGGCAAGAGTAAAGGTCAAACGTTAACTAGCAAGTAAAACTCGTGTCTTTATTTTTAAAGAAGAGGATCGTATAATAATTGGCGTATCTTTTAGAGCCGGAGTAGCTTTTTTGGCCGTGGATTTGACAGGTGTTAAAAGCACTAGATCCGGGGGTAGGCCATCTAACTTAGCTTGCATCGCCTCCTTTTGTTTCTTGCGTATACCTTGCGTAAAAGACTTCGTAATTAATGTATCCTCCGTTAGAATAGACCCCCTAGCTTTCTTGTTCTTTAATTTGCGTATAATAGGTCTCTAATCCACCGCGAAGTGGTCCAATGTTCGGGTTAAGAGGCGCCCTACTCTTTTGGAATTTTCATTTACCACCGATTTGTGGCTACGCAAAACCTTCTCGGAATCTTTCGATAGCATATTAATTATAAAGTCTGTAAAGTGGCAGATTATTTGGAATAATAGTTGTGGAGATATTAGAGAGTGAGTATTAGTAGTGAGGGGGTTTGGGGGGGGGGGGGGGGCGCAAAGCGAAAAGTGGGTGAGGCTCGGCTACCAATCGCGGTTTTAAGCTAGTTATCGGAACGGCTGTAGCTCCCCTCTCCGAGAAGGCCGGGCGTCCCGGATGCGAAACAAGGGCGCTGAACCCCATCAACACAGCGACAGAGTCCTGTGTACGTTTTACAAGAGTACGAGAATTAGTACAACAGTCATTCTCAGTAGCATTCTCAAGCTGAAATTGCACATCGTTGTCATATCAACTAGAAAATGGGTTCTGTTAGCGAAGACAAAGTGGCCATTGTGTCCGGAGCAGTTGTAAGTAACTGTGACTGTATTCCTGTACCAAAGGTCCAATTCTGATTTTCACGCACCGAGGTATTGGAGAGGCTCTCCTCCGAACCCTGCTAGGAAAAGGATGGAAGGTTGGTGCTTTGGATCTCGACGATAACCTGGGAAGCGCTCTTGAGAAAGAATTTCCGGAGAAAGTCATCTACATTCGTTGCGATATGAGCAGTTATGATCAACAAGCAGTTGCTTTTACTCAAGTTTTCAAAAAATGGGGCCGTATTGATGCATTCTGCTCCAATGCTGGCGCTTCTGAGAATTCTCAGATCTATAAACTTGACTATCGGGGCAAGGACACGTAGGTTTTGTGCAATGTCAATCTGAAAGCCCTGCTAATCTGCTTTTAACAGAATTCCACCTGAACCGAACTGTCTCCCGACTCGAGTAAGCTTTTTCGGGTTCTTGTACGATGTTCAGCTCTCCATTCACTTTATGAGGCAAAACCCAACACCAGGAGGGGCCATTGTTGGAACAAGTAGTAGTCTTTCAACTCATCCGACTCCATCTATGCCCGAGCATGCCGCGGCAAAAGCTGCAGTGAGTGACCTCGCCAATTAATTATTGTACGAGATTCTAACAATAATAAGATGAATGTATTTACGAGATCGTCAGCACCATTCCTGAAATCGGTGAGCTCCAATTCGTTCCTCTACAATTCGGCGAAGCTAACATTGCTCAGCAAGAGAACATCACTATCAATACTGTGCTACCTGGTATGGTCCCTACGCGCAACATTCCGTCACAAATGCGGGAAATTTTTGATGGATAGTAAGCTTATTTCCATTCCCTCGGAGAGACTTATACTGATGCCAAACAGCCTCACTCCAGTTGACACCATTATCACGGCGTATCTCAGATTGCTGGAAGATCCTTCTCTGTATGGGCAGAACCTTGACACCTTCAGAAACGAGATTGTGGCTCTGCCTGAGCAACCTTGGATACACCCTGATGTAGTGAAGACAACGGAAGTCTGGGAAGGGCAATTCCTTGCTTTCCATGGGCAGCCGTCTTGCCTTCCAAACACTCATCCCTTCAGGAGTTAGAGATACAGTAATCTTTACGGGCGGATAGTTTGATTAATGACCACAATGTTCTCTTAGCTGTAGGAGTGTACCAAATCTTTGAATTCCTTTGGCCTGAAATAATTGGTCTATGAGATTGACCTTATTCAAAATCCAAATGCTCCGTGGAAGTGGACACAATATAAACATATTTAACGTTGCACAATAGTCTTGCTCCTTGTATTATGATCTGGTTATGTGGGTATACACTTATCAATCGGTCTCTTACATCGGCCCTGACAGATTGCTTCTACTCGTGTCTAGTCCCTTTTAAGTCTTTAGTTATAGCATTATCAAAATTATGCCTATTAATCTATTCAAGACATAACTTAGCGCTAGGGGTAGAGGAATAGGATGATACATACAAATCCAGTTCACTTTCTCACAAGATTGGAAGATGACAGCGAACTAAGTTCACATATTTGTCCATTCGAGGCGTTCTTGTCTTTCGTGGCTGAAATTAGCCAGTAAGAAATTCGGGGCACGTGTGATCAAGAAATCTTGCAGAAGGTTTTGTCAAAGGGTCATGTATATTGTGTGTACTACTCTACGCGGCAGAAGGCCGGAGAGCGCATTTCCACTACAACTAGCACCTCAAATGTTCAGGCCCGAGCAGATCTCTATCGTGCACTGCAGTCATTCCAAGACCCGGCACATTCTCTAACGAGATCAAGTCATGGCCTTCGAAATATCGAAGACAATTTCTTGAACGTAATTAGCGTATTCTTAAAGAACCGAGTCCGAGTGCCCTTTGCCTTCCACAGTGATATTGGTCTCCTTGGCGTGTGTCTTGAGAGTCTTTGACATTGCAAACTGTGTATGATTCGTCATGAACGGACTTGCATCCTTGGCGAGTAGTCCGCAGAGGAGGGCGATCACAGTGAATGGTATGGTCACATAGAACACCATCTTGAAGGCATGACCATAGGCGTTCCGTACAGCTTCCCGCAGTGCTAGCTCGACGACTGGGGTCACTCCTTCAATTCCTTTCAACGCGCCAGGTACACCTAGATCAAACTGGATGGCTCTAGGTACAATCTTTGGCAAATCCGCAGGGTTCAGGTCATTTTGTATCGCAGCTTTTGCTACTTCGGGTCCCACATAATGTGCAAATCGATTGTTGAATACCGTGTTGTGAATTGCGCCTCCCACTGCTCCTCCCGAAGCCCGCATAGTGCCCAAGAGTCCGATCGCCACGCCCAATCTCGAATGTGGAACGTGTAAGCTAGCCATGACATAGGCAAGGAGCGTAATCAGAGGGAACAACGACGTGCCAAAAGCAGGGAACCAGATGAAGCCTAGTTTGTTATTGGGGTAGACCGTAGTTATTATGCGAGTAGTCCTTGGTAAGTGAACGGGTGATAAATACGTCAGAAGCGGTGGTGATTAAGGAGAAAAGTACTATAATAAACGAAAGTAGCATAGAAAAGACAAAAAAATAAAAGATAATATTTACTAAGGAAAGATAATCCTCAAGACGGGACTAAGAAGATAGGATAAGGCTGTGGGTATTATGGCTGCGGCCTAGTAAGCTTAAGTATGGGCTAAACTGCGGGGGCGACATGTCTACAAAGCCACACGAAGCAAATCCAGCCGACCTATGAAGTTTTCGGCTCCGAGAGATTTGTAGTGGACAATTTTAATTTTTAATAAAGATTACACAGCATTTTATACACACTTCAAAAAACATCAAAAGGCGACCAACCTGAGATTGCAATAATCAGGGATATAATTGGCTCAAGAGTCGTGCACCTTTTCTTGCATATCGTGTCCAGATGTGCATTTTGGCTGGCGTACCGCCGTGTGATGCGTTGCTCCACTAGGGTCAGTCTCGTCATCCGCGATTTCGAGACGACACAGCTCGGTAATAAGTCCTTCTTACTTGGTGGCTGCAAAGCTAGTACCATTATAAATACGTCTGGACAACGCACCAAAAGGGCCTCTTGAGTTGCAAAGTGTCGGCCAGTTTCCGCCTCGAACTTGCAAGTTCTTTTGACTGCAGCCTTATTTCAGATTTTCGACACGTCACCTATCTCGTATCTTGTCATCACTGTCTTTTCGGCCCCATGGGCTCATAAGAAATCCTGTGGAAGAAGCTTTGTATCACAGAGCTCATATTGCGAACGTCTACACCGGAATAGCTGACCCTAGAGAGCACGAAACGTCCGCTCTTATGGAAGTTGTTCTTTACAGCAACATCTTTACCACCGGCGAAAACTTCATGGGGAACTCTCAGCAGCTCCCTGCACACCGTCACACCGTGTAAAAAAAATGACGATAAATGATCTTTTTATTCAGTGGATCTCTGGACAGAAATCGGAAGTGGTCAAGATGCTCGCCTGCAAAAACGGCAGCTCAAACATTCTCAGCTGCCAGCTCAAGTACATTGACAACCTGTTTCCTGAAAGCTTGCTGCAGTTTCAAGTCTTCCTTCGTGTCATTAGCCACATCAAAGTCCCCAGAAAGACAACTGAGTACTACATCTCGATATTTCTTTCCTACTCTTGACTCAAGACGTCGCTCTGCATACTTCATCAGCTGTTTCTGAACCGCGTAGGGATCTCGAACATAGGCAAAGTTGTTGCGCTCAAATGTTAATGCTGGCTCCCAGAGACCTTATCATGAACTTAGTTTGCAGGTTCCTATTGGCTCCACTGCGGGACAGACTCACCAATCTCGAGTAACACAACTCCCAGAGCATATATGTCATGTTTCTTCGTGAAAGCTTTGTCGGGTTCGCCTTGACGCTCAGGATGTCGATATAAATCTCGCGAGGGGCAATAATCGGAAACGCCTGTGGATACAAAGATGTCGGGGCGACTGAACTCAAAGCCCAAGACCCAGGGCTCGGTGTACTCGATTGCTGGCTTACCCTTTTCGATACTTGGATTCGGGAAGAAGAGCACATTCTCACTCCGAAAGCTCTCATGGACCCATTTAACCATGTGCAGCTGAGATATGCACTTTGCCAGAGCTAGTGCGAGCATAAACTTGTCCCCAAGAGACACTCTCGCTTCTCTGTCGCCCAAAAGCTGCAGTAAGTCCATCGGCTTACCGTTCAACCTCTCTGGCTGAATTTCGAACACGAATGCGATTGATTTCTGCTGCGCAATATATTTCCAGCCTATACAACGTGGGATGCGAAAGACCTGCTCCTTTGGTTGGCGAAGAAGCTTTGCCAATGCATCGACACGTCGTTGAGTCCTTGGAGAGATATCCTGCATTTGGAGATTCTCTGATGATGTAGATGGCAGATGATCATAGGCAAACTTCTCCAAGAGCAATGTGCGACCATCCTCATGGGCGATAGAGAACTTGGTACTCACGGGTATTGTACTCTGGAGCAGGGCCGTCCAAGATTCGCCTTGCAGCTCAAATGACTCGGAAGGATTGCCGCATTGATTGTCATAAGCCGTAAGTCGTAAGTTCGCATCCATGTCAAAGCCAAGGGCTCTTGAGCTTGCATCATTTTGAAGTCGTTGAAGATGGCCAAGGTCCACCCCCAGAGTTGAGGCATTGCAGTAGAACTTGATCTGATCGTGGAGCTCGTTATTCAAATCTTTGAAGTTGCGCACAATCGCCCCGACTCTCTTTTTATCCCAAATAGACCATCGAATTTGACGAAGGGGAGAAGCAGTGTTCTTCCGGGACACGTCGATGGGCGACAATGAATACGAAGATAGATTCGGTGGACTGTGATTGAGAAGCGCGGTCTCTTTATCGATGCTAGAGGTTGAAGACGACGCGCGGTTTGATTTATCGGCAGAACTCTTGGATCTGTATCGTTGCTCTAACAACTCTGTGACTTCCCCCAGGATAGTCTTCAGTTGTCGGAGTTTGATCCTGATTTGTTCCTGTACATCAGGCTCAAACTGCTGAAACAAAGTCTCCCCTCCGTAGATCTGTAATCATCAACATATCGATCTATGTGAGGATGGGCAAGTTTGAAGGTCACAACGATCTTCGCAACTTACTAAAGCATTCTCAAATAGCAGTCGGCGGAGAGTTATTGTCTTATTGCTCTCATTTACGACTCTGTCGTATAGATACGTGGTATCCTACAATTGTATGGGAGATGTTAACTATCGTGCGCAGATGGAGCGTGTATACCTCATCGAATGCCTTGATATCCGAAATCAGCTCGGCAGTTCTCTCCGAAAGCTTTATCAATTGGTCTAGTATCGCCAACGAGAGACCAGCTACGCTCAGTGGGTCCATAATGGTTATCGCGATGCTCGTGGCAGTAGACAATGTTGAGAGCTGCAATGGCCTTCTCTGCTGAGTAGTTCAAAGCCTTACGAGACCAGAAGACTTCGACTGCGGTGCGGCGATACTCAACCTTATCGGGAAAATGCGAATTTGAATGGCGAAGACTCTTTCATATGTATCCCTACCAAACATGCGTAACAAAGCAAATCCAGAAACACAAATAAACACCGAGGCAGTGAATGTGGATGCCTGGTGCGGCTGAAGCTGAACAATTCATGCGTATTTTTCAGCATGTGGCCATCCCTCACGAATACAAGGCTGCGAGGAACATTCAGGCTGCCATGATGGTTATCGCCTTAATCGATGCAAATGCTGAGCTTTAGCGTGGCCAGCAAAGCCAATCAGAAAACCAAGTTTAGGGATTATCACGTGAGTGCAAACCGTGCAGCTGTTGCCTCAGGCGCTCAGGCCATTGTTTTTTTCATGCCTAAAGCAGACAACCAGTAAGTCACCTGCAGTGGTCGAACAAATGGCCTGAGGATGGCTATTGATGGATTCGCAAAGACCTGGTCTCCAGAATCGCGAGGGAAAAAAAGGTACAAAATAACCGCAGAGCAGTGTGCGTGTCGGACCGGATTCTCAGCCGTTTGCTCGAGGTGTGTCCCAAGTAACGTGATCAAATTTTAATGGCACTAAACTCCTCTTGGTAATGGCCTGAGTGCCTGAGGTAATGCAGCTGTCGTTTGCGCCAAGACCCTGTCGTGCGATATGTGTCAGGCGATCAATTATGTAAGCTAGCTTAGTTCGGTGCCATATATGCTGCCTCGACCTGAAAATCAATCCCCAAATCACACAGCGACCCAGGCCATCTCCTCCACACTGCTGAAACGCATTAGTCCAATGCCGAATACCAACTATGGACGGCAATCTCGGAGTTGTATCGCTAGAGGCAAAGAACACAACCATATGTCTACTAATTGATACTGATTGCGCATTGTAGACAACGGATTCGGAGGCATGGCCAACCCGATTATCACGAACTCGAATTTCGAGTGTTCAAGGGCTCAGCCTCGGCCATGTTCCAGACACAATAGCTCAGACCCTTGAAGATGTGCTACGCACTGTACAACAAATCGGTCTAAAACGATGTCTTTTTGATTCAATTGAGTCTCAAGGCCGAATAGGAGAAGGGGAATCTTTCTGCGTTGACCGTTGCTTATATAACAAGAAAGTTGTCGCAGTAAAACATATCAAGCTCGATTCACTGGAAACGGACAGCCTTGCTTTCAACAGGCGGCTGCGTACTGTTCTCAACGAAATTCGAATTATGCATCACACACCTCTACGAGACCATCCAAACACATTGTCAGCACTAGGGTATGGCTGGAGAACAATTGGACAACATCCGCTGCCGTATATTGTTGTCGAGTATGGAGCTTACGGATCTCTGCGAAAGTATCTCTCGGAGAACCCCCGCAGTCTTGGAACCAAGATTATCATGGCGGGAGATGTCGCAGCTGGCATCACAGCATTACATCAGTGTGAGATTGTTCACGGAAACCTAAAATTAGACAACATTGTTGTCATGCACTCTTGGGATCGCCCTCCTGGTGTTATCGCGAAAATATGCGACTTTGGGCATTCCATCATCCTCGCGGAGGACAAGAAACATCTGAAATATTACGGTACATCAATGTATGTGGTCTCGGCTTTCATATTCGAATTACAGACTCAATCCTTCTAGGTACAATGCACCAGAAGTTGAACACCAAGATAAATACCCACTATCCGCCGAGAATCTGATAAAGTGCGACATGTGGGCATTCGCCTTAACATTGTGGGAGATCCTGGATGGCGGCGGCACGTTCTTCAAGAAGAGCTGGCGAGAGCATCCTTCCTATGGAAAGTCTTGGCCCATCAGCCTAGTTTCAGCGAAGAACGAGAAGAGTCTTACTGACAGAGCTCCCGTTAAGGACAATATCGAGACAGCAATCGACAGCAGCCAGCACGTTTTTGGTAATTTCGATTTCAAGCACCTTTGCACCCTTGGCAGAGATTTTATCAATAGTCTGGACTTTGGAAGTGCCTTTGCCGATAAGGCCTGTCTTCGGTTGTTTATCAATCGGGCTTTGCAAGTCGATCCCCTCTTAAGACCTTCGAGAATCCGATTGGGCCCCGTCATGACCAGATGGAAGTACGGAAACTCTCAATTCGAATCGTTTGAAGATACTGACTCTAATAAATAGTTCATCTGATATCAACGCGCTGCATGCTAAACTAGCTATTCATATAGGTAGCTCGGAATGGTCCTTTGATGTAAGACCTTCTTCACTATATTAGTTTCTCACTTTCTCTGATCAATTGGCAAAGCACTGACGCTATCCAGCTTCTCAAACCTGACCAAGAAAAGGAGATATTATGGGAACATCAACGACAAATCCTACAAGAATTCGAAAAGATTGCAACCCCTCTCAAACCAAGCAGTGAATCGTCTGCTGCTGCTTTCCAAGTCGCGATGTGTTATATACTAGGCTTTGGAACTTGCAAAAGTATGTCCACGGCGGCAAGGTATTTACGAGTGGCCGAAGATCTTGACCATATCGGTGCGAAGTTGTTCGGTCCGCAGTTGCGAAGCATCATTACTCGTGCCCACCCTTCGTCAGATCCATCTTATGCTGAACAAGTTGTACGCGGGCTAGAATTGCAGCCTCCAAATGAGGCAATGACGTTGACAATTCAGCCGTCGAACAACGAGGCTCTTCCAAAATACGGGGCTAGGCAAAAAGACACGTCGGAGAGCAGTGTGCCTTCATATTCGAAGAGTGACTTGACTGTTGAGACATCAGCAAAGCACACAGTGTCACCGGTCGTATTTCAAAATTACGAAGAACTCAAGATGTGGATTCGTTCCCCGCCAGCAGACCGGATCCAATACACCCAGTTTGAAACTATAGTGCTCATTTCACCTACGTCAAAGATGAGCATCTTAGAATGTGCCATACTGTTTCACGACTCGGATACGGTGGAGCTTCTGCTGAAAAAGTACCCAAAGCTACTGAATCGCCAATATCTACGGGATCCGTTATTTGTTACAGCTTGTCGAACCAGAAATTCTCAACTTGTAGCAATTTTACTCAAAACCGAGCTCGATCCATTCATAGCTGACGAAAATAGCGGTACTTTGTTCCACTGGCTGTTCATGCTGGGTGAAAACCTGCGCTCTCTCTTGCCAGCTCTTCAGTCAGTAGTCAGGAATCGGCACGATTTCTTGAATACGCAATGTACGGCAACGAAGATCATTAATCCTCAATGGCCACTGAGGCTGACTGGGACTCCACTTGCATTCGCTGTATCAGCTTGTAGTATTGTCGGTACTGAAACTTTACTCCATCTAGGCGCCGATCCAGCTGCGCCAATTTATGGGCTTTCCGAGCCTGACGACAGAACCGCGGACTGGACACCTATCCATCTCGCGATTAAATATCACTCGATCCCAATGTTGTCCTTGCTTATCGCATCTGTAGAAGCCCGTCGATCTGGCACCGTTTTGACCTCGATCACCAAAGCCGTCGGTGTCCAGCAGTCGCTGTCCATTCGTGAAGGACTGCTTATGGCTAAAATCACATCTGCTTTCCAACATCTCATGAGCTTCGCCAAGTCCCCAGATACATGGCAAAGCGCTATTGGCTGTAGTCTGAGCTTCTCAACTACTGTCGAGAGAATTGCCATGCATGGAAAAAATCATGAAGTCCATCTCGCACAGCTTATTGACTTGCTCCCCAGGTCTTGCTTGAAAACGCCGTCTAGGAAGGGTTTTGTAGCATTGATGCAAGCTATCGACTTCCATGACGTTTCCGTTGTCTCAACGCTATTGACAGCACACCCGGAGCTAGCTAATACGCCATTTCGTGACCCGTTAAACAGCCAGTTTGTATACCCCATTCATTTCGCATCACAAATCGCGTCACATCGCGATGCAGAGGACGCTTTAGACATTGTCAAGATATTGATGGAATTTGATCCAAAACATGCAATGCTAAGGGATTCTCGAGGGAGGACACCACTTCATTTCGCGGTCACTGGTTCATCTGACCGTGTCACTAAGTGGTTGATTGGGAATGGTGGATCAATTGATGCAATGGCGGAGGATACTCATGAAACGCCCTTTCACGTCATTCGAATGACATCTAGTATGAATATTCTCTTGAATGCAGGGGCGGACATACACCAACAAGACAAGCTTGGCCGGACTTTGGGTCACATTGCAGCACTGGCTGGGCAAGAACATCTGATAAGAGCCATTATCGATCACGGAGCAAGGCTGGGAATCAAAGATAACCTGGGTCAAACCATGCTTCATTGTGCAGTCATTAAACGATCTCCATCGATTCTGACAATGCTATTAAAAGCAGGTTTAGATGTTAACGCGAAAACCCCCGAGGGAAACACTGCTCTTCACCTAGCAGTTCAGTCACTCAGGGGCGATATCTTACAGCTCTTGGTAGAGCATGGAGCTGACCTTTCCGAAAACAACATTGTACATTTCACTCCTCTTCACCAATGTGTTTTCGTAGGAGACGAGATATGCCTACGAGCCCTTTTGGGTATCATCAAGTCTCAGAATCCGTCGCTCATTGATGCGAGGGATCTACGGCAGCGGACAGCTCTACACGTCGCAGCTACTCTCGCCCGCAGCTCTGCAGCCTCAGAACTGCTATCATCCGGAGCGAACCCGGGTCTAGCAGATGAAGACGGTAACACGGCATTCCACCTAGTTGTCAGTGCCTCTGATGAGGTTATCAAGCGATCTCATGGTGACAAGGTAGACTTTTGTGGGTTGCTATGTAGTCAATTGTCCGCAGAGGGGATTTTGTTGAAAGAACTGCTGGTGAAGAATAAGGCGGGATCAACACCATGGGACTTGGCATACGAAGGGAATCAGTTGATCCTTATGGAAGTCATATTCCAGTACGGAGGTTCCGAGGCTTGCTCTCAGTTCATGCACAAAGGAAAATACGTCGGTACAACTCTGATTGACATGGCATTTCGAGGAGGTGCCTGGGATCTCCTGATTCTTCTCCTAAATCACAAGGAAACTCTTACACAGTATCCGAATTTGAGTTTTGGCGCCAGGAGAAATCTACGAATTGCTGCAAGGATATCTGATAAACCAAGCATCAGACGTATCTTTGAGAGTTCAACTGGGGTAAAAGAGTCACTTTACTCTGTTAACGATAGATTTGGTAACGCACGCTTCTGGAACTTTGAGAATGAGATATACAGCAATAAGCTCCAGGAGGCTTCAGCCGAAGGGCACGAGGCAGTCGTCAGGCAGCTACTAGAGACGGGGGCCGATGTGAATACCCAGGGCGGATACTACCGCAACGCGCTACAGGTGGCTTCAGTCGCAGGGCACGAAGGGGTCGTGAAGCTACTACTCGAGACGGGGGCCGATGTGAATGCCCAGGGCGGACACTACGGCAGCGCGCTACAGGCGGCTTCAATCGAAAGGCACGAAGGGGTCGTGAAGCTGCTACTTGAGACGGGGGCCGATGTGAATGCCCAGGGCGGATACTACGGTAGCGCACTACAGGGGGCTTCAGTCCAAGGGCACGAGGCGATCATCAGGCAACTACTAGAGACGGGGGCCGATGTGAATGCCCAGGGCGGACACTACGGCAACGCGCTACAGGCGGCTTCAGCCCAAGGGCACGAAGGGGTCGTGAAGCTACTACTCGAGACGGGGGCCGACGTGAATGCCCAGGGCGGACACTACGGCAACGCACTACAGGCGGCTTCAGCCTATAGACACGAAGGGGTCGTAAAGCTGCTACTCGAGACGGGGGCCAACGTGAATGCCTAAGGCGAAGAGTATAGTAGTGCGCTACAGGCGGCTTTACAAGGCAGGTACCAGGGGGCCGACGTTAATTCCAGGGCGGAGAGTACCGCAACCCGCTTTAGGTGGCTTTAACCTAAGGGCACGAAGCGGTCGTGAGGCTACTGCTAGAGAAGGGGCTCCGCAAGAAGGAATCACGTGTTGCTATTGAGCTGCTCCTCGCCCGACTAGGACACCCAGGAAATCATATGCAGGCAAGACCGTCTTCGATGATGAAGGGTTTAGAGGGTCGCTCCTCCTGTCCTCCATTCTGCAGCAGCTGCACCGCCGGGAAGACAGCAAGAAAGCCATCACGTGAGCCAGGATCGGCAGTGACGACTTACCTGGAAAGGGTTCATATGGATCTCATGGGACCGACGACGCCATCAGTTCGAAGCAATACTTACATGCTGACTATCACAGATCAGTACTCCGGACGAGACTGGGTCTTCTTCCGGAAGACAAAGCAGAGAATCGTAGAGCAAATAAAGATCTGGATCCCGGACGTCAAATTCGAGTCGAGAAGATATCTGCAAGGACAACGGGTGCAATCGATTAGGTTCTATGTAAGAAGTTCGAAGGTGAAAATTGAGCAATAGGGCATCTTTGAAACTATCGTTATTGCACATGTAACAATCTACAAGGGATTTTTCACCCCATTAACTAAGATTTTATCATGAAAAGAAGTTTGCCATAGGTAACTTAATGGTAGATCCAGGGGGGTCTTTCGTATAATCGGATTAGGGAACAGACCTGTCTCATGAACACCATTGGAACTCGCCAGCCATTTCGACTTCTCATCATCATTAGTTCGCTCGAGTCCGCTTTGACCCCACTCAAATCATTCCGGTATGCCGGACCAACTCCGCAATCGCACTCGTGTGACAAACACAGGAGCACGACCTGAACGCTGAGGCCCCGACCGTCAATTATCTGCAAATTCCTTCAGATACCCCGCCACCTGCGATCTTATTGTGTACATATCTAAGGCACCGCTCTTGAGATGGACCGTTGCGGGTAGTGCGTAGGACCATGCGTATGTGCATGATTTCTCAGTGATGCAAAGATGAACTGTGGTCGATTCGACAGATACTTCGATCGTTGGATCAGCTTCGTATTTGTAGCGCAATACAATTCAAAGAACAAGGTGGACCGTGAAGCCAGAGGACTTCGGTGGACGAGAGTGGAGTCGGAGGGAGGCTTGGCGCACCTAGAATCTGCTTCGACTTATGTGGTCGCTCGTTGGTAGAGGCAGCAGAACGATTCTTTGCTCTGATCGTCTTGTGGCCCTGTCAATCGTATTCTTTGTGATTGCGACGACCTTCTCGACTTTGTGTAGAGTTCAAAAGGTAGATTTGGGGAGGTATTGCTTTTCTCAAGCGCTGGCTTAGGTTAGGATGTCCTGATCGACGCTTGATGAAGTTGTTTCGGTCTCTGTGGCGAGAACTACGGCTGAGATTTGACACCGAAGTTCTCGAATTTTTCGAACCAAACCTGTATTATTAGAATCTGATCAACTAATATAATGAGACGATTGTTAAGCTTAACTATGCTAATAGTACAAAAGATAACCTTTAGGATATTATTAATAAGTTTAGTAAGTAAGAGAGTAAATACTTGATTTCGTTACGGCTGGCAAGAGGTTGATACGGCGAGTAGACTCTAGCTTTGTATTTAGGCCTAATGCTACGCTCAGAATCGAGAAGAAAAGACAAGGAGAAAAGGAGAGCTCTCTATAAGAGAGAGCTCGAGTATAAATACACGAATGACCCTCCTAATTAGGCCTAGCGTAGTCGAACGCCATTCACATTAACATGTCGCATGCTCGCCACCTAGTCTTCCTAATCAGGCTTAGCGCCGTCGCATAGCCAGCGAGCCATGTCGGTTAGAATACGAGGCGCATCGGAGGTCGTAACAGATTTATAATGTGAAGTACGTAGTTGGTTTGATTTTCAAGCTAAGTTTTATACTTATTTACTTAAGGGTTTATATTAGTGCTTTATAATTTAAAATTATTTGAAAGGAACTTTAATAGTATTTGTTATTTACATTTACGGGGTAAATCGGGTAAAGAAGAGAAGTATATTTTATTAGTATTATTTGTACGTTAAGATGCTCTTTAATTGAGAGAATAGTTGCTATATAAATACTAATAATACAAAAGAAGTTCTCGTAATAAATAATTCTGATTATCTTAATATTATAATATAAGAATATTAACGTTTATTTAGTATATTTATAATCTTACTACTATAATTAAAAAAAAGCCTATCTTTAATATCGATAATCTCTTACTTTTACTTAATTAAAATAACGAAGTAAAATATATTAAACCCTTATTACTTCATTAAATTAATAAAAGCTTAAAATGCTTCGCAATTCTCGCTTATTATATAGGAAATAGTAATCCAAGCTTCGCTTAAAATTGATAAGGATCACTAAGGGAAAAGAAAAGAATTAGGGATAGAAGTAATCGTACTAACCAGTTTCGGAACAAAACTACGTCTACCACCTTTTCTTTGTATGTTTGGGGGCAGCTGGGGACTTTTTCATCTGCGTGGCTACCAAGGGCTAAGTGCGTACAGCTACCCATTGAGATGTCTAGTGGCTAGGAAAGCACTACTCAAATGGGGAGAGTACCAGCAATTCGCCTTAGGAGCTCCCCTTGGCAAACACACAACTCACTTGGTGACACGTGAGATGGCTATACGACGTCGAATGGGGATAAATGGTACGAGGAAATAAAAGACGCTCATGCCCATTAAGTTGAACTATCATCCAAAACATAGTTTACTTGTCACCTTTTCAAAGATATCTTCATCGCTTAAAATGCAATTCCTCAGTCTCATCAGCGGCTTTGTTGCCTTGGCAGCTCTCACTTTAGAATTCGACTTACCTGAGAATGCTCCTTACGGCCAATACCTTATTCCTATCTCATCCAACGGCACTCAGGCTGGCGAGGCCATATTTATCAAAACTTTTGACGTCCCTACAACTTCTGTTGTTGTCAAGGACAGTGTCAAAACTCGAAACTTCCTGCCCTATTCAAGCATTAACTGCAGCTGGCGCCCAATTTCCGACCCTTCCTACAATCTGGTGAAACTTGTTAGTTACCGTCCTAGTGTTCACGTCCATATTGAGGGGGTCTCAAACCCGATTGAATAAATGCTGACTTTGATCTTGTAACATAGCAAGTACAAGAATGGTGTGATGGAGGCGGCCTTGTTCCTACCAATTTCGCCTGGTTTTGATATGCCAGCAGTGGCGAGGGGTACATGTGTAACTGCTCTGGCAATGCTCTGGGGTGTAGTAGCGCTGAGTACTTTGATGTTTTGGGGCTCATCGCCGGGCAGTGCGGTATTGATGTTGCTGGCTGGGCGGGCATCAACGAGTGGGCCAAGAGCTATGGAGTTGACAACAATGGAGTGTCTCAGTGCTGGTAGACACTACCTGCACTACCTGCTCATTTGGTCCTCGGATTTGAAGCAGGAATGAGTTAGCTCGTTGAAAGGAGGGGGCAGGGGGGATGTGGGATTGGGTGGGGTTGGGTGAGGTGAAGGTGCTTTTTAGGGGTTGCTGCAGTTTCAATAAAGAGGTCTCAATTTGAGAAGTTTCTGTGGAAAGATAAGATCGGAAAGGCATTACGATACGTAGGTACCACAGACTTAACAGTTGAAGATTATCAATAATCACAGGCGCCACCTAGTGACGTGACATTCCAGTATTGCTCATACTCAAACATCATTTTTCTTTTTACTCCGGATGCACCAACCCCCCAGAGATAGGACACTTACTTTTTCGCACATTTTTAAAACCTTATAGATACTTATTGAACTGCGGTGAAATCTTGAGAATTTTTGATATATCGTTGTAAGAGCTATTAGCGAATGAAACGTCTAACGACATACTCAAGCACAATACCAACTTTCTAAGATGCCTTTGCAGCTATCTTTTTACTTGATATAGTAGCCAAGTAAACCTCCACGTTTGGGCCTCCGTAATGGATGGTCATGAAATCGGGCAGCGAATCACATGCCCCTCTGCTGCTTAAGAAGGGAAAATGCCAGTCAACGTGCGTAAAGAAAAGGGACATGTGAAGGCATTACAGCACAAAATTTAAAGGCTAAGAAATCCATGGTTCAAAACTTCCTGACACACATTGACTTACAACATTCGTTACTGGAGACCTGACAAGTTTGGTTTCAGAATAGTGAATGATCTGACTAGTGATGAAGGAATTTTAGAAAAGCGCATCTCGCAACCTTCATGAAATACTTTCCCTGTGACCCCCTTCGCTCGCACCTCTTTTCACATCAGTAACATAAACCAACCTGAAAATTCAATCTTATTCCCTACAGACCGCCGTTCCCTCCCCTTTCACGTCTGTCTGCCCATTCTTCTTCTAGCCACCAGCAAAACGTGATCATCAAATGTAGGATGGTCCATCATCTCTTCAAGACTCAAGTCTGCCCCAATCCGATGATATAAATCTCTCAACACCAAGGCAATTTGGAAATGGTTACGTGCTTCGTAAAACGGGTGATGAGACCCTGCCTGTCGAAAACTTTCTGGCAGTAGTAACTTCTCCCATATCTCTGCAACCAAATGAGTAGATGTTTCCTTATCAGGGTTCTCCATGTCTTCGGTTGAAATGACTAATCTGGGTGGCTCTGAATCTGGAGCAGAAAGTACCTGGACTTGAGGATCAAGCTTGCGCCATGATGATAGTGACGCGGTTGGGAATTGAACCAAAAAGTCCGCAGTAGCACAGAAGTATTTCAACACCGTGCTGGCATCAGGTGATGACAAGACTTGACTGTCATAAGCAAAATAGATGTACAATCCCTCACTGCTCGAAACAGTCTCCAGGACGATATCTGCAAAGCTTGGGAGTTTTTCTGTCACTGAGACCTTGGCCTCAGATTCTCCAAATGACAAATGTGTAGGAAACGGATCGATAGATGTTGTATAGTTCACAGCACTGCTGAGTCGGCCCCATTTCGGCCAAGTGGTGCATCGCTCAGTGATAGCGAGTGTACCAAGATTCTCGTGTGTTATGCCGGAATGGTGCTGTTCTTCAATTTGGTCAAGCAGATCCTGGCAAGTTCCGGGTTGTGATCTCATTCGGATCGGAATGATATTGAAACAAGGGCCAACCATCTGATCAATGCCTTGGACTGGCACATTACGACCTGCCACCACTTCTCCAAAAACTACATCATCATGGCCGGACAATTGAGCAAGGACCATTGACCAAGCGGCTTTGAAAATGGATGGGGTCATTGAAGTGGAAGGGATCAACTGACGCTTCAGACGAAAGTGGGAGAATGCATATTGTGATCGTGATTGCGACTTTAAAATCGTTAGTTTCGAACCCTCAAGAAGCCTTCGCCAGTAGAGTTCTGACGCTGCTTGGTTCACCTGGGTTGTAGAGATGAACTTTGAGAACTTCGGAGCGGGCTGGCGACGATTTCCCGCTTGTAAGGTGTGTATGGACTTGATAAGAATTGGAATCGAAAATGCATCGTATTGCGCATGCGAAAACTGAATTATCAACCGGGCTGGTTCTGAGCCAGGCTCTACTATGACGACGTGAACAAAGGGGGCCCCAAAGCGATCAAAGTTGGTAACACAATCGTCAGCCTGGGGATCAAGTTGCCATTCCTCACAAGACACCCTTCGGAAATTAATGGGGCAAGCTTTCAACACAACTTGGAGCATTTGATCTCCGTTCGAGATGAACACGGTGCGAAGAATTGGATGCTCAGCTATTGCAGATCGGCAAGCAGCTTCGACTCCGGCCGCATCGAATCCTCCCTCAAATGCGAGTGAGATTCTTATAAATCCAGATGCTTTCCGGAGGTAGTTGTAGAAAAGAAGAATCTTTTGGGTGTCGGTGATCTCGGAAACCTCTTCTATGTTTGCAGCATCGAAAGGAAGGGACTCGGAGAGTGACGCTCGAAACGACCTTGACTTTTGCTCTTCAAGCTCAGTCGAGTGTGATAAGGTGGGTGGCACTATCAGTGAAACCCGAGATGACAATCCGCGAAGTGTAGGATACTCGAAGATGTCGGCCGCCAGTATATCGATTTGTCGATCGCGAGCTGCTCGTATGAGTTTAATAACAGTCATCGAGGTGCCACCAAGAAGAAAGAAGTTACTTTCTGGTCCAATTTGAGTTGGAGACAAGTGCAACAGGTCTCCCCACAGTGCCTGCAGAGACAACTCCATAGGTGTTTTCAAGACCTCCTGATGGGCCACTGCTGGTCTAAAGAGTTGTGAATCTTCTAAAGAGAGAGAATATGCCATTTGGCGCAGAGCTATTCGGTCAAGTTTGCGACTGAAGGTCACTGGCATCCTACGCAGCGGGGCAAAGTGTGAAGGCACCATATGCGCAGGCAACGAACGAAGCAAACCAGGGTATCCAGCGGTCAACTTGCTGCGTAGCGACTCCGTCAATGGCAACAATAAAGAGCCATCGTTGTGACCAAGAGTGGTGGCAGAATTGTCATCACCTTCGCAAATGAAGGCAAACAGTAAAGGCTCATCTGGACGAGATGCGAGCCTAACACATTCGACAGCGACAGACGAATATGCTGGGAAATTGACTTTCAATTGATGTTCGATGTCTCCAAGTTCGACTCGTTGGCCGTGAATCTTTACTTGCAAGTCCCTCCGGCCTAAATAATTCATAGAACCGTCTTCGCTGTACTGGACGAAATCGCCAGTCTTGTAGGCCCGTTTTGGCTTGCTTGAAGAATCGCTTGGTATCCAGGGAGGGTTGTTGATAAAAGATGCTTCAGTTTTCTTCTGATCATTAAGGTAGCCCCGTGCCAATGCCCCCCCTTCGATGAACAATTCCCCTATGCAGCCCACAGGTGCCAAGCGAGTTGGATCGTCCCAATCGACTACCCAACATCGACACCCTATTGCGCGGCCGATGTTGTTGGCAGCTATTCCCGGGTTTGCGCGGGTAACTGCAGAAAAAAGTGAGCATTCCGTTGGCCCATAGGCATTCAGCAACTTGACATGGCTGGCCCATTGATCGCGTATTGACTTCGTCATCGCCTCCCCTACCGACACGACGGTTTGGATGCTCGGAACGTCCACAGGTCGAATCATACTGAGGACCATAGGTGTTAAGTGCATATAGTTAGCCCTCAGCGATTTAATTGCTTTCACAATGTCATTCCGTTCCTCGTCATTTGGAACACATACACAGCCACCGGCAAAGAGGGGTGTAAAGATCTCTCCGTTGCTAACATCCCAAGTGTAAGAGGCAAATTGTATGACGCGAGAGCTTGGAAACACCGACATAGCAGAGCATTGTGTAGCACAGCCTGTGCATATTCCCTCATGCGTGATTATCACGCCTTTGGGTTCGCCAGTGCTTCCCGAGGTGAAGATTGCATATGCTGGACTGGAGGGACTCATAGAAGGCGTGAAGTCGGTGATTTCTGGGTCTGCTTCTGTTGCACAGGCCTTGCTGACAATAACAGAGGCGCTCTCATCGAACCCCAGATCTGAATTTTGATGAGCATACAGAGCTGATGTTATCAACACTGGGCTGGATATCTGCTTTAAGATTGCTCGAAGCCGAGATTGTGGTAGTTGCGGATCAAGTGCAACAATGGCACCACCGGCTTTCAAGACGGCAAGCATGGCCACGATGGCCCATGCCGACTTTTCGAAATACAGCGGAACCATAACTTCCGGCCCCACGCCATGTTTTACAAGCCGGGAGGCAACACGTGTCGCCAGAGTGTTGAGTTCTTCATAGCTTAGGTCGATTTCCCTGGAGCATATTGCTGGTGCGTGGGGTTGAATGATGGCTTGACGTGCGATTGCATAGTGTAATAAATCCGACATTGGCTCTGGTGGCGCAGTCTTCCAGCTATCAAGGAGTTCTTGATCGCGAGACCCAAAAAGCTGTATATCGGAAATTGTCCCGGAACCATTCATTGCAATTCCTTGCAAGGCTTCATGAAATGAGTGAATGGTATTTGTAGCCTGCCAATGACTGACTTTCCCCACCCTATAGAACAGAGATGGCTCCATGCTTTCGGCCGATAATATAACGTGCAGGAATAAATCGAGCTAGATATGAGGTCAACCAAAAGTCTTTACATTTCCGTTGTCTCGGTATCTCACCTGTCCAAGACCTTTGACATGTTTCAAATCCCCAGCGCTTATATTGCCATGAGTAACCGATACAAAAGTATTGACGAGAGAATTTTCTGTCAGCTGGCGCTCATTCTCTGAATGTTGGAGCTCAAAGTTGGGCAAACTCTGCAAGCTCTCAGTCCGGGCTTGCTGTAGAGCATCGCGCACAGAAAGATTCCCTGACAGACTCAGTTGACACATGTACAGCCTCGAAAAGAAATCGGAATTTCTCTCGGAGTTTACCCAAGAGTCGTCTTTTGAGGCAAGCGAGCCAAAGCACACGTCGCTCGTTCCCAGGTAACTTCGGAGAACCAAACCCCATGCGGCACGTAGCATGCAGGAAACCGACTCTTGATCTTTTGTACCCAATACAGAAAGAGAATCCGGGGTACAACGAGGCAGTTTTGCAAGTTGTAGAGGCCAGGAGTCCTCATTCTGACCCTTCTCTGTTGGAAAAAGACAAGGTTGGATAGTTGACATGAGATTGCCACAGATGTGTTCGCTCATATTGACAAGTCTATAAAACCATAAGCCAACTGCACCTAACAGAAGTCTAAAGGGCAACAGAATCGCTTCTCTGCTGTATACTGACCTGTAGAGAATATTTCGACGGAAGGGCCAGATTTACTCTCTTGATAGAAGGCAGAGTTGTTTGCTTTTAGAAACTTCTAACCGTCGTATTTTAGATTCTCGTCAGTGTGTATGGCACTAGCGAGTCCGAGGGTAACATAAGCGGCCTATCAATCACCTTAAGTAGAATTTTGTGCCCCTTATCTGGGAGTACCCTAACGTCAACTCGCCCTAGCTGACAGGTCTGGTTAAATTTTAGCTCCTAATGAGTATAAATCCTTCAAGTTAAAAGCGGCCCCAGAAGCCCGACCACCCAACTCCCACCCAAGCACAACAACACGGCAGTTGTTATCCTAAGAGAGCATTTGTAGCTTAGAAGCCCAAGGTCCTAGACAACACATTTATAAGCCACTAAACTTAAAATATAATTGACCATGAGAGCGGCATTTGGTCGCGGCACATAGCTCAACCCCGCTACTGTATAATGTAGGGGCAAGATTATGGTAGTTTCACTGCTGCCGCGGTACTCGTTTTGAATATGACTATAGGGATAGTGCTGTCGTGCCTTGCGATGCGGTGCTTGGAGACCTCTCCGCGGAATGGGAGCCTAAAGTAACCCTCGGTAGTAAAGCAGCGGAAGCTGTAAGGAAAGACTTTCCAAATCTTATATTTCTGAATGAACTTATTCTACCTTAGAAAGGACACCGGCCGGAAAACGGCTCTGAGTACGATGCTTATTAAGATGTGTTAGGTAAAAGTGGAAGTCTGTCATGATGCAAGAACGCGTCGAGAAGATTAGGTCGCTTAAGTAGCTTTGGAAGTTTGAACCCTCAACAGCGTGAGAAATGATTTGATTTGATTTGATTTGACTCTTCTAATCAAATCAAATCAACGTAATCCTAAAGCTAATCAAATCATATCAAAGCTAATTAGATTATAATTAATTATAATTGATTATTTCTCGCTTAAGGTATTGCCGATATTTACCGATAATAATAATAAAGAAACATAGTTACTAAGAGCTTATTATACTTATAAATAATCTCTAGATCTTATAAATACCAATTATAAAATATTTGTTATACTTATATATAGTAATATTAGAGTTCTTTTACTAATTTTAGCTACTTAAAACCCTTTTATATAAGAAATTATAAGATTTTGATTAGCTTTGATTATAATTTAAATCAAATCAAATCAAAATCAATAATAAAAAATTATAATCAAATCAAATCAAAGCTAATTTGATTATAATTGATTATAATTGATTAGTTTGATTATTTTTTCTCACGCTGACCCTCAACTACAGTAGAGTACTGTACAGTGAAAAGATTGAGTTCACGTACATAATTCTGACGATGATGTGTCAGATGTCAAATATTTCCACCTCTTGACCAAACCCCAAATATGTGAGAAATTCATACAAAGCATCTCAGATTCAATTTGCGCCCAATTTCAGTACCAGCGGGGGAAACACGGGACATACCCCTCTTCGGCAGTTCCATCTGACCTAAACCTCTGTAAACGATGTACTGTAGAAGGGAAGTTTGGCGTTCCTGATATATTCCCGTAGTGAGTTTCGCCCCGGCAGTTGGTTTTGGGTTCATTTGGTTAGCACGTGCTACTTTTCTGACCACTGTGGCGTGCAACGGATAGCCCACCCCCTGGGAAATCAGAACTGCACTAATTAATAAAATGACTCGCTACTCGCTCAAACAGCCCGACAATTCTTCCTTCGGTGGCGTCCTTGTTGCGGAATGCGGGGGATGTGGGGACGTTGCATACCAGGGTTGAGTCCTTTCCCGCTGGCATCCTGACTGCCAATTACGCCACAAGTGCACCATTTCACGGTGCAGCATCGGAACAGCGGAATTCATAGGCAAAGCATTCCGCCTTGGGTTCCGGAGAGAGAAAACGACTACTCGCAAGGCGATCAGATTATGAGGGGGTTGAATTCTGTACGGTGTTCAGACGACACATGCGTTCGGAATTTGTTCGGAATTTGAGGCACACATTTCTATACCATAGCGAGTCACCTATACTGGCAGATTTTTGAATATCTACTTGCTGTTAACTGATAGGCAACATGCACGGTATACACAGTTGTTCGTCAGCCGCTTTTTGGTGATCTTCGTTGTTGTTTTCCTATCTAGGAAACTCCGTTGCGATTGAACTGGCTGCTTTTACTCAACTAGACTGACAGCTCTCATGTAAATACAGTGACACGCCTGTGCCACATAGGGTGTGACTCACTGCTTGAGTCACATCAAGTGTTGCCTAGACAATGTCTCGCTACCTGACTTCATCAAGTCAACAAACTTGCCAAAGACCGAAAGAGGTCGTACAATTTAACACTTGCGCTATAAACTTTAAAGCTCAGTTTCTCTCCAGTACCTCCTTATCTATTTAAATTGAAGTCTCAAATTTCTCAATCCTCGATCTAATCAACACGTTCCAACTGCCAGTCTTGAATTGCATCGTGATAAATTGACGGAAGTCTATTTCTTGACCTGGGACTTCGTCTAGATCAAATCTGCTAAAGAAGTTGGCTGCCAGCATACGCATCTCAGCCCATGCAAAGCTATCTATATGTCAGTATTGCTCCCGGAGTGACGGAATATTTCTCGAAACCTACTTGATTCCAATACATGAGTGCTTTCCCGCCGAGAATGGGAAGTATGCATCCATACTAGATCGAGGTCAGTAACTATATATATGAGAAGGCAGACTTGACTGAGGGTGCTTACTCTGGCGAAGGTGCATCCTCCTGCTCATCACCCTCCAGCCATCTCTCTGGCCAGAATCGTAGTGGTTGAGGCCAGTATTCGGCGTTGTGGTGAAGATTTCTAAAAGAAGCGGAAATGACAGTTCGTGGAGGCAAATCGTACCCCATCAGACTCACCCATCGATTTCCAGTGCGTCGTCCCAACTCTGAAGCAATCGGATGTAATCTCAGATTCTCTTTGATGCAAGCATTCAGGTATTTGTACTGCCCCTCATTCCGGATTTCTCGATTCCCTATGATTGGGTCCCCATGTCTACGGACAGGGAGACTGGCTAGGAGTTTGGCCTTGACCTTTGGGTTACGGGCGAGTTCGAGAAATAGGCACGCGATAGTACCAGCCGTTGTCTCGGATCCAGCGAGTAAGATTTCAGACATTTGATCTACGATCTGCCGCGTGGACATTTGAGTGTCATTGTTAAGGCTTTTGCCTTCTTGAATCATATGTTGAAGAAGATCGGGTCGTGACTCGCCACTGTCCTTCTTCTTACGTCTTTCTACAACGTGATGTATTGCTGTGATCATTTGTGCGGGCCAGTCGAATTCGAATTCGATGCCAAAGGCCCTCAAGAATCGCTTGAAATAGACGTTCTGTTGCTATCAGAGAGGCCTCTAAAAGAGGGAGGAATTAGTTCCCACCTGGTACCGCCTGGCCAGACCATGGAAGATGGCAAGGGGAATTGACTTCCACACCTGTTCTTCAATGCCTTCCTCGGCCTCCTTGTCCGGGTTCGTTTGCCCGAAACCCTTCCCAAACGTACATTCGCCCATGCTACGATAGATCTGGTCAGATTTGGAATTGCATTCTTGGGCTTGTGAGTCTCACATGTCAAGTGCAACATTGTGGAGATCCACCATTAGATCGGTTCCAGCAGATAAACTTCCAACGTCTGTAGACATATGTGCGCCGAGTGATGTTTGGAATTTTTGCATTAAATCGCCAATGCATTGCGCGAATAGTGTATCGAGATTGTCCGTGTAGGCCACTGTAAATGCGGGCGAAAGAAACCTCTTTAGTCTTTTGTGAGGCTCATGGCGGCTGCATTTGTTAGCAGAAAGTCATAGGTCAGGGTGCCAACGAATAACAAACATCTCTCCAAAGAGGCCGGGATTATATCGATCGCGCGATATCTCAGCATACATGGCAACTTTCGGAAGATCGATGGATGAGAGGATTTGCTTCATGCTTTTTTTATCTGAGATCCATACTTGGCGAGGTCCAAGGCGAACTATGGGTCCGTAATTTTTATGTGCGGCTTCTGCTGTTTTCCAGATCTTTCCAGTAGCGACTGAGAATTCGCACCATGGAAATTAGGTGGTGTAATTATTAAACTAGTTCATGGTGGTCTCACTCACAGCCGTATTTCAAGTGCAAAGTTGTAAAAGGCGCATACCATCTACCACTCATCAAAGGCTGTTTCGAGTCTGGGAGTGAATGGCGGAACTCACGGGCCGGGTATTTTAGAGAGGGGCGATCGCCTTGTGTAGAATATCTTTTTGGCCTCATTGAAAATGAACAAGAGAAAGCTGCCAAAAAGAAGGCGAAGTACAAATTGGTACACTTGGGGAGACATGGTAACACAATTGCTTTGAAATCTGATGAAGTATTTGTCGTTTTAATTAATACAAGCAAGTGGTAAGCCACAGTGCGGGAGTGACATATATGTGCTCTCTAACTACATCTGTTTAATGGTGTTGACGAAGGCAATCGGAATGATTAGTATTTCCATTTGATATGGCCAGTATATCCCCAGCATTGCTATACCCCGCGGGGTAGCGGCCCCACCAACCGTAGCCGGATTCTGGGTCTTGAATTGGTATAAATCATTTACGTTAAAGCGGCCTGAATGTGGAGATACCACGGCAGTTGTTAAAGAACATTGAGCGCTTAGAGGTTCATCACCCTGGACGGACCGTTGAACAAGCCACTGAACCTAAATTGTAAGGGGTATTGACAGCGGTACTTGATCGCGGTACTTGATCGCGGGAAGCAGCTGGGTTCAGTGTAACAAATTTCTACTCTACTACTCGAGTAGCTACTTGAGTAGTAGAGTAGAGTAGAGTAGAATTAGAGTAGTCACTTTTTCGACTACTCTAGAATATAATTAGAGTAGTTATTTTTGACTACTCTAGAATATAATTAGAGTAGTTATTTTTGACTACTCTAGAGTAGTAGAGTAGTAGAGTTATTTTAAAAGAACGTTTAAATTCTAATATAAATACTCAATTATTATTATAAACTAAGCTACTAGTAATAATAATTGATAAATAGTTTACTCATAAATTACTTAGTTATAAAGTTATTAAATATCTGTACTTAAGTAAGCGTAATTACTAAAAGGTTTAAACGAGATAAACCGCGATTAAGCTACTTTAAGTAAAGCTTCCGCGTATTAGTCTTGTTTAGGTTAGATTTTAGTCCCATAACAACTACTCGAGTACTACTCTAGAGTAGCGCTCACTACTCTACTCTACTCTACTCATTTGTTACACTGGCTGGGTTAATACAGTACCATTTTAATTAAGCCTATTGCTGCTACATATGTCGTACTGGCCAGTATAGTCATATGACCAATACATTCCAATATTAGTAGGGAGCAATAACAAGATACCGCTTATCTCGGAGTAATATTTAATTATTATAAAAACCTTTGTGTATACCATTTTGAGTATTATAAAATTATTATTTACTAGTGCTAGAAACTTACTATCTTATGATAAGCCTTCTAAATTACCAATTAATTTGCCTGATTTGTAAAATCTCGTACTGTAACAAACAACTATCAGAGGTAAATCTAATATTAGTAATATTAGACGTGTTTTAACCGAGTTTAGAGATGAAACGTTGAATGGTATGCTGTATTGAGTGGTGGATTCCGCGGAAGTCTCCATGGAAGCAGCCATATGACCGCCATATGCGCCACACGTATCATATGCTCATCATATGCGTCATACGCATATGCGCCATACAGCTGAATGCGCAGCAGAGCGTGGGTATATCAGTAGTTTTCCTTCACATTCTACGGTAGAGATCGCAGAACAATCAGTACGACCTTTTACTTCAAACCAACATGAAAGCCACAAATACTTTAAGGCGAACAGTGCAACTTTCTTCGGAGGCAACCTCAGAGACTTTGTCAGAAACTCGGGAAGAATCCAAATCTGATCAAGATATGGAGGCTCAAAATCCTACTCACAAGAAAACCTCGCATCTCAAAATTGTGTTCGATCAAACACTGATCACACCAGAGGTTCTGGAATATTCCTATACGGGAAGCGGTACAAGTAGCGATCCCTACCTTGTCGAATACCTTCCTAACGATGACCGCAACCCAATACTGTTTCGAGAATGGGTTAAATGGGCAATCACTTCCATTATTGCAATGGTCGGTTCCATAAGCCGAACATTATTTGCTCGTTTCTGACGTATTGATTTAGGCAGCATTAGCAGTGGCTTTTGGAAGCTCGGCGTATACGGGCGGAATTAGCCAAATACTCGAGGAATTCAACGCCAGCGAGGTTGTCGGGACGCTCGGAATATCGTTATTTGTGCTTGGCTTTTCTCTAGGTCCACTGCTTTGGGCTCCGCTCTCCGAGCTTTACGGACGTCAAGTCGTGTACATTGGTACCTATGCGGCCCTGACAGCTTTCAATATTGGTGCTGTCGTAGCCAAGAATATGCCCACGCTCCTTGTTATGCGGTTTTTCGCTGGTGCATTTGGTTCGTCGGCCCTTACAAATTCAGGGGGAATTATTGCCGACATGTTTTCATCCTCGAGGCGCGGAGTTGCCGTCATTATCTTTGCAATTGCTCCATTCTTAGGCCCAGCCATAGGACCAATCTGTGGTGGCTTTCTGGGACAAGCAGCCGGTTGGCGCTGGGTTGAAGCCCTCATGGCAGCACTCACTGGAACCATTTTGGTCATTGGAGCTCTCACCATCCCAGAGACTTATAGTCCCGTGATCCTACGTCGCCGAGCCACCAAACTGTCGCAGACGACGGGGAAGGTTTATGTGTCTATACTGGACGCCGAGCAAGGCACAACAACAGTCTCCCAAGAGCTCAAAATTGCAGTGATTAGACCGTGGAAACTGTTGCTTACAGAGCCTATCGTGTTCATTCTCAGCGTCTACATGGCCATTGTTTATGGAACGTTGTACATGACTTTTGCGGCATTCCCGATCGTCTATCAACAAAATAGAGGCTGGTCTCTTGGAACTGGAAGTTTATCATTCCTGGGAATTGCGGTCGGAGTTCTAGTCGGCATGGCTTATTTACTCTGGAACAATGCCCGTTACACTAAATTACTGAACAGAGCCAACGGCAGACCTTTGCCAGAAGCTAGACTACCACCTACGATGGTAGGTGGCGTCGCCCTCCCTATATCTCTTTTCTGGTTCGCCTGGACAAATTCCCCTACCATCCATTGGTCTGTAAGCATTATTGCTACCGCCCCGTTCGGCTTTGGAATGACTTTGGTGTTTCTCAGCCTCATCAATTATCTTATTGATGCTTACGTTATATATGCGGCATCGGTATTGGCTGCAAGCTCTGTGCTGCGTTCCTTGTTTGGTGCGGCTTTCCCGCTCTTTACTACCTGTATGTTGTGTCTCCGTCATATTTTTCATCCTAATATGTAAGCCGTAAATTCTTTGATGACTAACAGCATCCCTCAGATATGTACAACAAACTCGGAATACATTGGGCTAGTAGCATTCCGGCCTTCCTGGCCTTGATGTGTGTGCCGTTCCCATTTTTCCTGTACAAGTACGCAGCTTCAATCAGAATGAAGTGCAAATACTCAGCCGGCGCTGCCACGGCGCTGGAGCAGTTGAGACAGAGCGTGTCTCAAGAAGATTGATATGCGGAGGAACAGTGCTAGCAATTGTGAACTGTCAAGTTACAGTATCTCTGTATGATAATCTCGAGTATATAGTATGATGCCACAATCACCTTCTGGGTGATTTATGACCTCTTCTCTTCTGCCCTGATTTTCTAGCTCACTGGGCATCAATATAACTACTTTTCTAACATTACTTGCTGAACATTCAATGACCATACTTCACTTTCGCATTTGAAGTATAGTTGATCGCTGGCGTAGTGGACAGTTCTTGGGCTTAGCACTCTCTCCTGTAGCGTCCACCCTCGTGTGCTCAATGGCTCGCTGGCAACGAGATCATAGCTGCTCCCAAAGGTTCCTATCATAGTAGACTGTGGCATGGAAACTGGAGAAGCAGGAAGCCAATGCTCGACGAAATGCAGGGAAAACGGTGGTACCTGTCCAGGGCTGAAGTCATAAACGGCAGTACATTGGTTGCGGCTACTATCTGATGGGAGCCTGTGGCTCATGGATTGTTCCGCAGGAGTTGTGTAAGAATGCCTGTCGCGGACGGGGAAGCAGCCGGATGTGCTGTCTGAAGATGCTGAGGCTGAAATTGTCAGGTAAGCATGTCTGTAGACTGACGACATGGCTGCCCCTTGCTGCTCCCAATCCTGGGGGTCGTCTTGGATGATGCAAAGGCAGTCGATCCACAGGTATCTAATGCCTAGACTGCGTGTGATCCTTACGGCATCTTGAAAAGTCTTGGGCAAATTGCCGAGATATATCCCGGTGAGCATGGCTTGCATGTTTGTTTTCAAGGCCCGCAGCCGGGGCGACTTTCCCCATGTGTGGCTAAGCGCAATGTATTCCGCCACTACGTCCTTGGGCTCGTAAATACATACGGTATCCACAGACAGAGCTGGAGAAAGCACATCGATGACCCTTGCAGGGAGTTTCCTTTGGCGAAAAGTGAGCATGGCGTTGTAGAGAGAATGGTTAGTCTTGTAGTTGTGAATCCATGATTGAATGCGGCGGATTGAGAGTTCTGAGCTTGCATCACGCTCCGGAAAGCGGCTGGGGATAAGCTGTGCTAGGGGTGAGGCTATTGGCAAATATTGTTGGTATATCGCAACACTTTAGGCGAAGGTTATTGATCCTTACCGTCATCTGTGTATATCTGGACAAAGCTACCGCGCAATCTGGCTATCCTAGGTGAATTGTTGACGGCATCCATGATCCTATGACTTGTCCCGAATCTTGCTCCGAAGCCCATAACGCGTTTCTTGCTTCTTGATACATCGTCGACGTCATATTTATTGTACTCAGCCCAAGTGTTTCCGTAGATCCATACTAGAAGGTTCAAATCAGTATGTTGTAGATTCATCTCGGTATCTTGCAGCTCCAGCGTGCTCTTAGTGGATTGGGGCGCTGGCACCACCTTGCTTGAAGTTCTCTTTAGCTTGCTGAAAACAGCGGATAGTTTATTGCTCGTATCTTTCTCCGGTTTGGCTGTATCTCGATATGATTGTTTGTGCTTGCTGTCTATATATCTGAATGTGGGAGCTATCATTGGGTTGGTTGTCTTGCCGTCACCCTGGTCAAAGAAGGATTGAACAAGATCTTGAACCAATTTAATGTTTTTTATCAGAGCCCGTTAGAACGATGGTACCAGGCTCTTGATGAATAGCAGGACAACGAGTCCCAAGGTCGCGAATGATCATCAGGCGTTGCGCAGTCTGGTCTTCATCTGATGGGTCGCGTTTGACCATGGCATATTGGAAGTAGCGCCAGCGGCTTTGCTTGTCATCGTCTGGTTGCAGGTTCTCTCTTCGAGTTTTTGGCTAAAGTTGGCTCCTAGCTCCTTTACTTGCGTCTTATGATTCTTGTTTACTTTTATTACACTACCAAACGCCAAACTGGCTGCTGTTTTCGGCGGGTTTGGTCGCTGTTTTCAGCGGTCCACTTGCCGGAATCTCACGCTGCTCTAACGCTCACGTAACAGGTGGCCAGAGCGGCACCGTCCCTTGGCACGACCACAGGAACCTTTCATGGTTATCGTCATGCCTGGACATTGTTTCTCTCGTTCTCACTTCCGGAAATGCTACTTTAGGGAGTAGAAAATGGCTGCCCTCTATCATCTCCCTCCAATGACTTAAGATGGCGGTCATCCTATTTCTTTGGCCTCCTTTCCCCTTCCTCCGTCTTCTTTCCTCCGGGTATAGTGCTATTATAAATCATGATAGGGAGAGTGTGAATGAGTTTGCTGCTTTTAGTGATTCATAATTGCGAGAACTGGAATCCGGAAGTTCCTCGGCACGCAAAGCCTGTTGCCGCTTCTAGGGATTTTAGTCTAGAAATCGGAAAGTAATTTTGGTCTCGGCATACTGCTTTGCATTTGAACCAAAAACTCTATACCGTGAGGATTCAGGGGATTCACTTGATTGGGCACGAGTTTCAACACTGCATGAAAACAGCAAAATTGAGTCATTTTGTATTGTCCTCTCAGAGGAATGCGGGATAGATATTTGAAATGAACATGTCCACATGGAATATGCGAGACAGACCTTTTAAATCCGTACTATGTCTTGACGGGACTAGGGAGTGTTTGAGCGAACTTTGAATAGTCTATCGGAGAAATTTTAGTGGGAATGCGTCGACATCAACTATAAAGAAGAAAATAGGGATAAATGAGGTTAGAGAACACTTACCAGAGTAACTTTCAAATCCAATGGTGATGTCGTCATTCTCGCTAGGATATTCCAGTGTATCGACGCACACGAAGCCCTGTTCGACCCCGGAATCTCTATGTCCACCAATGGGCAAGGAGAACTTGGCATCTACCAGGCGTACCAAAGTCCTGTTCCCCGACTTGATCATTCGAAATGAGTCTGTCTTTCTCAGTATGAAGTTCATACACTTTCCATGCTTGAACCCATCGAAAAAAGCGACAAGTTGGAAGGTTTCCTTCCTCCGGAGGAGCTGGATTCGAGTATGCGGCGACTTCCATTCTTTCGACTTTAGAACAAGAAGTCGACGGCGCGAAATGGAGAACGACGCTGGAGTGCTGTCGAAGAGAACGGAGAATCCCGTGATGGCTGCCTGAAATTGATGGAGTTCGAACAGATTTGGGAAGTTGAATGTTCGGACTGACGGTTGAGCTTTTAGGGCGGACAATGTCTTTGTCGGGTCGTTATGGTCCTCTTTGGCCATATTCAGCACTGATTGAGAGTAGGTTATATCTTTCTGGGATTCACGAAGAATGTGAAGTTCTGACGCATCAAAGGCTTGTTGTGAGCATGTTTCCGTCAGTGCCTTCAGCAGGCAGATTATCCGTCTTGGGACGAGAGAACATACCATGCCCAGCGGCCACAACATTTCGTCTGATCTGCAGCTCCCCAATGCTAAGGTTCAATCGATCTGTGAAACGGGCGTGGGGAGAGTCTAAGATGATCCTCAAGGTATCGGAGAGAACTGTCGTGCTGGACTCAACGTTAGGGCCGGACTCGTGCCATGGTTTGGAATTGATGATGCGAGCTCGCTGCCATGAAGACGCACCCAGCATTCCGGACTGGCCCAAAATCTCCAGACCAACTGCCAACGAAAAGCCGTTCAGTTGGACGTCCGCGAATATGTCCTCCTCATCAGCCACATGAGAGCCTGTAAGGTGAGAAAGCAGCGCGTTACATTGCTCTACACTAGAGAAGGTCAAGACTGTTACGGCTGAAGGATCATTCCTATCAATTCTAAAAAAGATTGTAGGCTGTTCGTTCTTCCCTTCAAAAAGTCTATATTCGATCACCTGGTCTGGCCAGATGTCGTACTCGAGCACGCTGAGATTCTTGCTCGTTGTTGGCGTAGCTATCACCAGTCGAGATCCACGGTGCATTTTCCGCGGACCAGTACCCTCAGCTCGTATGATGACCCTGTTGAACAATCGAAGCCTGCATTGGTAAGCGGTGTCTATGAAACGGTTGGGATTTTCATTGATTGTTAGACGGCATTCCACAGATTTAATGTCTGTCTGGAAAATGAGTTGCTCTTCAATCCCTCTTTCGAATAGGGTGTTGGCGGTTTTGTAATGCTGATACATTTGGTTAAGAGTCTCGAAGTCAGATATTTCGCATCGAATCTGGAGGTGAAAGCCTGTTGATAGTTTGACTTCAAGTGAAGAAATGTTTTCGAGCCAGGTGACATTACCCCATGTCGACTTCAGTTCCTTTTCGGGTTTAACACAGACATTAAACTGACCGTCTTGACTGGCGAGAACCATGGAAATCTGAGAATCCTCCTGCGCACGCACCACTGATAGAAGTGCGTGGTATTTGATTTGTTGGCCATTCGAAGACTCGTTGAAGAGATACACGTCCACTGACAGGGCTTTATAGTAGAACTTGCCGTCGAAATCTTGTAGTGGCATATGATCGAGCACTTTCGTGTCGAAATGATCATTGTCAACTGTGGATGGCATATGCCATGTCAAGAGGAAGGACATGTCCACACCAAGTGAAGGATACTCGACCCAAATAGATCCATCATTGCCTGGCGAGAATACCGCCTCTGAGTTGTCTTCGGGTAACAATCCGTGCTCGATCATCGAATTAATGGCCCCGCAAATTTTGCTTAAAAGCAAGTGCTGGTAGTCTCTCAAACGCGTTGCGTTCTCAACACTGCAGTATTGCGAAGATCGCGAGAACATCTCTTGTAGAATCCAAAGCGCTTTTGAAATATTCGCTTCGCCTTTTTGTATTAAGAATCGTGTTTCCGATTGTTGGGAAGGTACTAAAGATATATCTCTGATCGCAGCGTTCAGCTGTATCTGACCATGGATAAACCACCATGTGGCGAGTCGGATCAGCTCGTTAATGGAAGCACTCGAAATTGATTTGAGTCGATCAGCATAAAGCCTGAAGATATTATGTAGGTGACTGGTACGGTCTGAGAAGAGCTTGATACCTGGATATCAGAAATTTAGCTACTTGCTGTGAATTTGTATTTCAAGCCCAAACTTTACTCACTCAGGTTATCCTGTATCCCAGGATGATCCCAAAAGGAAGTACAGGCGGGAGTAGAACCCGTGATAAGTCTGGACAGACCAGTCCTACGCGTGCGGGAGTGGACTGTACGAGATGGATCGTCTTGGAATAAGGAGACTGGCAGCGCATCGTAAATTCCTGGGCTGTAAACTTCAGATACGGTGCCTGGGTTGGTAAGAGTACCTTCCTCACTTGCTGATGAGAAGACGGAGTCGACTGGCGACGTAAAAGTGTTTGGAGGGTTTGGCCTGTTGCAGCCCGGAGTCTTGCTTGGCGATAAAAACATGATACGGAAAAGACTGAAAAACTGCAAAAAAGGAAAACGAGTAAACTTGAAGTTCAGATGATATTGCATGTCATTATATGTTTAAGGCTGTAGTTATACTTCATGTCCTTGAATGTGGACATCTACGAGAAACTATGAGCTCCTTCTGGACCTTGGCAATACTACTGTGAATCATGGAGGCTCGTACCTCGTGAGGTGAAGAAGTGGTGATACTCAGCCTTAGCCTGATAAACCCATGAAGGCAGAAACCAACTACTTCAGAACACGGCAGCTCGTATTCAGCCCGTGAAGGTTCATATTGCACCTAGAATCTAAAAATAGTCGGCACCGAAGGAGGCCGAGACGGACATCGTCTGCCTTCTGTACTCTATGGACAGGAGTTCACGATGAAATTTTCAAACCCTAAGCCTAATGCGTCTTGGCGAGCCCCCCTATTCTTTGGGCGTTTCATTCTCGGAAGTGTTCGGCCGCTCCGGAAGACTCTTGTTTATCATTAATGTTAGTGATGAGGCGTTGTGCGCTTACTATAGTATTTTCTTGATCCACAACGGCTAGGTCGTCATCTGTTTCTCACCTTGGCGAGGTTTTTTGGTTAGCCTGGGAGTGCTGTGTTTTAGTGGTTACAGCCGTTGTTGTGTGGGGAGAAGCTTTGAGGGGATAGCTTTTGGGTGTGATACTAGACCGTGCAATGAAATTTACAACCCGAAATGCTGGCCTTGGGGGCGGCTTTTGGTGGTATTAGAGCGTTAAATAATATCCGGTAGCTCTAAAGTAGCGTTATTTTACTCTGCATAGCTTCCGAGTTTAAGGTGGTGTCCTCGGCCGAGTAGCTTCTTAGAAGGGCCTAGTTTGGTGGAGAGAAGCCCCCAACGCGTTATGATAGGCCAGAGATGATGGCGTGGGATTTTCACTCGGTGGGGGTATGCTGACTAAGCCTCCGCAGAATTAATAAAGAGCTACTAAAACGTATCCATATTCACTAAGGCTTTGAGTTGCCGCCCCAGAACCTGTGTGCAACTTTTGATCAGTCAGTCCTCATTGACCAGTGCAAATATTGCAATGGGCTCCGTTTCTTCCTACCTCAGAGATGTATACCATGGCATTGGCGGACTCCTCGCTACAATACTGGAGGGCGGTGAATCGTTCAAACTGGCTCTAGCACGCATCGCCGCACCACGGTTGCCAGCCCCAAATCCCACGACATCGTTCTGGCAACAGCAGCCTCCGTACCCAGAGCTCGTGAACATACACTCTGACCAACTTCCAGCCTCTACAGACATTGTGATAATTGGATCTGGCATGTCAGGAGCTAGCATCGCGCACACCATCTTGAATGAGTGCAGATCTATGGGAATCTCAAGACAGGTTGTAATACTGGAGGGAAGGACGACATGTAGCGGTGCAACTGGTAGGAATGGAGGGCACATCAAGGTGGCGCCTGTCGCAGAATACGCGAAGTTGAAGAAGAGATTCGGTGCTGCGAGTGCGGGAAAGATTTTGGCCTTTTATATGAAGCATTTGCCATTCCTTCTCCAGCTTTCGAAATATGAAGGGCTAGAGAAGGGCGAAGCAAGAGAAGTAAAGGCCGTCGATGCATTCACGGACCCGAATGTGATGCGGAAGGCCGTAGAGATGCTGGACGTCCTTAGAGGCGACTTACCTGATATCGCGGAAGGGATAGATGTATTGGATGCAGAAGCAATCCAGGATGTGAGTTGATTTCGAATGCTGTAAGTTGGGTCTAGACTAACTTTTGACAGCAATTCGGCTTTAGTAGCCAATTTCATGGAGGGATGACCTACCTCAGTGGCGCCATGTGGCCGTATCGGTTTGTCACTTCTACCTACGCGTCACTCCTGGCAAAGTTCCCAAGCGAGCTCTCTATCGAAACAGGAACGATGGTGCACGAAATAAAGGTTACAATCGATTCGGACACTCCTTTTCTGCTGAAGACATCCCGAGGTGATATCAAAGGCGCGCACGTTGTTCATGCCACAGATGCCTTCGTGGCAAATCTGGTACCTGGCTTAGTTGGAAAGGTATTTCCTGTGCGCGGGCATATGTCTGCTCAGAGACCTGGTAAGTCGTTCCCAGAGTACAACGGCGGCGTCTCTTGGTCTCTAGTTGGCAGCAAAGGCTATGAGTACATATCGCAACGGCCTGGGTTACCTGATGCGGTGAACGGCTTGGGAGCCGAAATAATGACGGGAGGAGGGATATTCCATGGCAATGGCAGCGGCGTGGATGAAGTTGGCCAGTGGGGTGATGATGAAATTGCCCATCCGATTGGATCATATCTATCAGGTGTCCTATCAGTCTCTTTCAGCTCTAGGTTCTGGGGAGAAGATGCGGATCGCTCAACGGTCAAGAGTATGTGGACCGGCTCAATGGGGCACACAGCTGACATGATGCCCTTCATCGGGCGACTTTCACCAAGTCTCACAAAGCGCCCGGTAAAAACGATTCAAAGTAGCCGCGAGGTTGTTGATAAAGGACCTGGCCCATCAGAGTGGATATCAACAGGGTTTAACGGCTCGGGGATGGTCATGACATGGCTCAGTGGGGTAGCTACTGGTCTCATGGTCCTTGGGCGTGAGAATGTGAAATCTGAAGGGCAGTATTGGAGACCAGAGGGTATTGTAAAGGACTGGCTCCCCGATGAATTTTTATGTTCTCCGGAGAGGGTTTCTCGCAGTAGCATCTATGAGTTTCCTAAGCTTGTATAAATATCTAAAATCACATCACCTGGAGTAAATAATACTTTTCCGAGAAGGATATTTGATTATAGCTCACGGTTCTTACAAAAGCCAAAGTTGCATTGTTTTTTTGGTCAAGGGACAAGTAAGGTAGACGTGAGTTTTAGTAAGAAACCGTGGATAAGATATGTTGATTGATTGATTGATTAGCCCCACGCCTGTAGTGAATAAAACTACTTCATCGGCCACGGGGTCGTATCTGGAGACGACAACATACGCAGGAAGCATTCGTTCCAACTCTCTACAAAAGCGTATATCCGGGAAATTCCATTGATTTCACGGCATCCTCTCGAGGAAGGGCATCGAATTCAAACCTTTTCACGCTACCCATACCTCCTCGCTCAACACCAAAGCCTTAGCCTCTTCTCTCCCAAGTGTCCTTAACAACTTTCCAGTAGCGTTCGACATCAAGTTTCATGTGAGCAACATGTCCACTCCTAACCCAAACCTCGCTCCTAGTTCGAATAACGTCTAACCCCCCCATTCCGGCCACCTCGCTTAATTACAACACTTCCTATTTGAGACTTAATAACTCTATTTAACGTCAACTTTTATACAATATATTATAGATTCTGATTCTCCTTTTGATTTTGATTCTTTAGATTTAATTTGACGCTCCCTAGCTGCAATTTGAGCCTTTTTAATAATATAGATTATCGCAAACTTGGAATTTGGACTAGTTTAAGCCTTCCTCTTTTTCTTCGGCCTCAAGTACTTTAATCTCTCTTCTAGCTCTTTGATCTTTATATTTGCCTTCCCTAATGCGTACTCCTTCTCGTTAATCCCTTTTATAACTTTCTTAAAAAGTAGATATTACGTTGAAAGTTAATTATATGACCCGCTTACTAAAGTACGAATTTGTAAGTACAAATCTTTTCGCGCCTTTAGAGTTTATAACTTAATTAAAGTATTAGAAACCTTCGGAAGCAGTATTAATATATCTTGAGGCTTTAGGAGCGTTAGATTTATTGATTTATTACTGTTTTCTAATAATAAAGGGCTTATTAGCGACTTAGCGACAGATACCGGCTATAAACCTGTAATTCTTTACCCCGATTTAATATTAAAAGGTGTAATACTTTCTCAACGTGCCTTTTAATAGCAAATAAGAAAGTTACACTTACTAATTAGTATAAAATCGATTAGAGAACTTAACTTTTGTAACTCTTTTTAGTAAGCACGCTTAAGTAAGGAGAAAATCGTTAAATTGAGAGGTTATAAGACGTGTGACGTATATGTAAGTAAGAATAAGAGGTAGATATTATGCTCGAGGCACTTCCAAAGGAATTTTATAATCTCGTGGCTCCTATAGCCGTCTAAATAAGGAGTCTTACTAAATGATCACGTGGTTACGTCTAAGGGATAAACACCTTTTTTAGCCGCTTTAAAGCCGTAGCATTAGTAGTCCACCTATTTTTAGTAGTTATAAAGTACTAATTATCGAATATCTTTAGTTGAAATGGAAACTATTATTATTACACTAACTTTCCCTTGTAAATTACTAGTAGTTATGTTGAAACTTGTTACGGCTGGCAAGAGGTTGATACGGCGAGTAGACTCTAGCTTTGTATTTAGGCCTAGTACTACGCTTAGAATCGAGAAGAAAAGATAAGGAGAAAAGGAGAGCTCTCTGTAAAGGGGAGCTCGAGTATAAATACACGAAGGACCCTCCTAATAGGGCCTAGCGTAGTCGGGGGCCATTTACATCTATATGTCGTATACTCGCTACTTAGTCTTCTTTATTAAGCTTAGCGCCGTCGTATAATTAGTGATACTACGAGCCTATGTCGGTTAAAATACAAGGCGCATCGGAGGTCGTAATATTCCCCCCCCCTCTTAAAAAACTGTGTTCGCGTAGTTATAGCTATAACTGTATCGTCTTTTAGGTCGTTATAGTCGTCGATACTAACATTATAAGCCTTTAGCCATTTTAAGAGAGCTTTTAATAGGCCCTTAGTATTAAGATACTCTAAGTAGAACTGTTTAATTATATACGGAGCTATTATAATATCCGAGTATAAGTACTACTTTAAGTCTTCGTCGGCGCCTAGTCACTTAATATAATAAAATAGCTTATTCTGTATAACCTTAAAGCTAAGGATACTTTCAATTTCCCACTTATTTTACTTAAGTAATAACTAAATAAGTACTAGTGTAACTTTAGCTTGTCTCGGCAAGGGGTTATCGACGTACTTGCGAAGCGAGTACAAGTAGAAGACGGGGTGAATTAACTAGTCCTTTAGGAACTTAACTTTTTAACTCTCTTCTTCTTTAGTTATTACCTTAATAAGGCCGTACTACTTATTAGATAGCTTCTTTGAGGGTCGGTCGATGTTCTAATTCCGCGTGTCGACTATAACTAAGTCTCTAATGTCCTAGTCGACAGCGCGTCGCTTACAGTTCGCTAGTCGTTCTATTTTGTCTTATTAATCCTTTAGGGACGATTATGTGACTTCCGTAACCTCCTTCATTTGTAATACTACTTATAGAGCCTCCTCGCGATTAAGTCTCTTTATTACCGTAGCCGGAGGTTTTAAGTTAATTAGATCTCAGGAAGTCCTTGGCTTAACGCCGTTAAGTAACTAGAAAGGGGATAAGTTACTTAGGGACTCGTGTAGTAGCGTCAATTAAGTAATGTCTATAATAAGCAAGAGGTTACTTTAATTGTCTTAGTAGTAATAACAAAAGGGGCGAAGTTACTACTTAATATATTAGTTCGTTACTTCTGTTTGACTGTCGACGTTTAGGTTATATGTTATTATAAGCTTTACCTTAATTCCGAGAATACGACAGTACTCCTTCTAAAAGGAGAAGACGAACTGAAGCCTTCAGTCTGAGACGATAGAATCCGGTATACTAAAGTAACGAGTCTAATAAACGAGGAAGAGAATAGCTATACCTTTAGCGGTAATCGTATTATTATAAAGTATTAAGACCGGTTTCTTTAATAAGCGGTCGATAATAACTATAGCGAAGTTGTAACCGTGCTTGTCTAATAGTAGCTTCGTAAAGTCTATCGTAAGGTATTAATACAGCCGAGCAGGGATTAATAAGGGGTATAAGAAACTAGGAGTTTTATCCTTACGGGCTTTTTATTAGAAATAACTACAATTTGCCACGTATTGAGCTATGTCCGCAGTGAGGCCGTTCCAATAGTATTTGCGACTAAGTAATGCCTTCATCTTTCTAATCCTTATGTATATTATTAAAGGTTGGGAATATATATAGTGAATAAGTATCGTGCAAAGCTCCGGCGGTTCTAAGGGCACTTCTAGGCGTCCTTAGAAAAGTAACTTATTATTTATTAGCTCATAATTTAGTAACTGTTCCCTAGCCTTTTATTAGAGAGGCTTTAGCGAAGGCGAAGACTTATTAATTAAGAGCACTTAATTAATAACGTTGTATTCCGCGATATTATATATTACTATAGAGTTAAGGTCTAGCTCCTCCGCGGTAGGCGTCTCCGGATTAATTAGCACTCTAGTATAAGGCTCGGGTTCTAGCTCTAGCTCGTCACGTGTCTTAACGTTATAATCCGGGATTATAGCCTCTATAAGTACTAGGGGTATTGTCTTTACGACTTCAATATAGGCGTTCATAAGATCGATAGTAGAGAGCTAGAGGTCGCCAGCGACTCGTAGGTTAATTTCATCTGTCGGAATCAGCTATTAACTACAGATAGCCCGCTTACGTGCCTTTGTAGCCGTAAGGTCCTAATCCCGTCAAAATAAGGTATTAATTAATATATTAGTCGTCTTAGTATAATATATAATCGTGAAATAAAAGTTCGTAAAGAACTTAGCTTATTAAGCCTATTTAATTGTAAAGTCCTTAGTAGTTATAAAGTACTTTAGGGCTTAATAGTTTATGTAAATAAGGACATTTTTCTAGGTACTTAAAAGCTCTAGGCGATATTACTTAAATAACTGGAAAATCGCTAGTATTTCTTTGTCGTAAATCAGGTAATTAAGCTCGGGATTAGTTATAATCTTAAAAAAGTATTTTATGAGGTAGAAAGTGTCGTTTTCTTAGAGTTAAGATAAAATCCCAGCGACGACTTTATTAAAAGAGTTAGTCTTTAGCCGCGTTTACTTAGTAAGGTCGTAGTAGCGAAGAACCGGCGCGGATTAGAGGGCTTCTTAGAGAGTTTCCTACGCGTTTTTATAAGCGTTATTAAAGTTAAAGGGGACGTTTTTCTTAGTAAGTATCGTAAGGAGTCGTGTGATGCGATTATAGTCCTTAATAAACCGGCGGTAAAAGTTACAGAAACTAAGGTAGCTTTATACACCCCGTATATTACTAGCGTATCGCTAGTCCTTAATTACACTAATCTTCTCCAGGTCTACTTTTACGCCATTGACTTTAATAATAAATCTTAAGAACCTTGTCTTTTATACGCTAAACTTGGACTTCTTAATATTAGCCTAAAGCTCGTGTACTTATAGAATCGCTATTACCTTTTTAATATAAACCTCGTGTTCCTCGGGAGTTAACGAATAAATAAGGATATCATCTATATAAGCTACGCAGAAGTCGTTTAAATACTTTATTAAGATATCGTTAATAAATCGCTAAAAAGTCGCCGGATCGTTTATAAGGCTAAAGGGAAGAATCTTATACTTGTAAGTACTGTATCGGGTTTAGAAGGTCGTGTAATCTTCGCTCTTTAAAGACATACGAATATAGTGGAAAGCTTACTATATATTAAGCTTAGTAAAAACCTTTGCCTTATAAATACGTACTATTATCTCATCGATTAGAGGGATTAGATACAAGTCCTTCTTAAATAGGGCATTTAGCTTACAATAGTCGACGTATAGCCGGAGATTGTTATTAGCTTTCTTAGCAAAGAGAATAAGGGCCGTATATAACGCGCTAAAGGGCTTAATAAAACCTTTATATAAGTTATTAATAATATATTACTTAGTCTTTAATAACTATTCTTTAGTTATACGTTAGAAAAGTTTAAAAGATAAGTCGTTCTCCTTAGTAAGCTCGATTTGGTGGTTTATACCCTAGCAATGCGCTAGTAGCTCGTCAGAGGCTCGCCGGGAGAAAAGAGGAGTATACTCTTAGTACTTTATAAGAAGCTTTTTCTTAATTAGTTCGTTATCTTGTGTATACTTAGCCTCTAAGGCCTCTTCTAGGGACAAGTCTCTATTCATTAATGCGAGCTCGACGCTTAGCTAGTCTAGGGCTACCCTCTAGCGGCGAGTTAGCTCTTAATTAATCTCGTGTATTAATGCTACGAAGGTCTCTACCTTATTCTTTCTAACTTTCCTAGGTTAGAGGTACGTCGTAGACATCGCTACTACTGTGGCGGGGACAGCCGCTAATTTCTTTTGTCACATGACTAGGCTAGTCCTTCGCATATATAAGGAGCCAACACTTGACTACAGAACCTCAAGAACGCAACACTAGATATATTCTATTTATTAGAACCTTTTCCCTCCCCTCCTTTGCCGATTCGTACTCTCTAAATATATAATATCTTTAGATTTAATTGATCTATTATTTACAGAGCCTAGAATCTCCTCCGGTGGCTCGCTATATATTACCCTCTTATTATATAGATTAGGGTTCGTCCCTCCCACATATTTTTAGTGACCGACACAGGGAGTGAGTTACTACTGGAGGAGGAACTAAGTAAATATAACAGTGAGGCCCCTATGTACTAACTTATATAAGGAGAGTCAAGAAAAAACGACAATTGTCTAAACTAAGGGAGCTATTCAGTTAGCTATCTCTTAGCCCTCAAGGCAAAACGACGAACATAAAGAATACGGACCTTTGACCTAGGGAGAACGAAGACTACTAAGGAACTAGAGAAAGCTACAAAGTGGGAGTACCTATAGTACTAGAAAATCTGTCTCCCTTAGGCCACTGTTCTGATTCCATCGTTCTGAGACATAGTACCTAGCTACTTCGTACTAGCTTCCATTCTCAGCGAAGGTTCTAGTATTTCTAGACGTAACTAGTATTCTTTAAACGCTAGGAAAAGTCGAGACTCTATAACAGAACTGAAATTAACATATTAGAGGCTTAAGCGGAGTACTAGCGAGCCTATATTTCGGAGTGTTCGGCGAGACATAGAACTTCTAGGCTAGTCTAAAGCCTAGGTAGCTTACGCCGAGTGTTAATCTCCTTACTTTGTTTTCCTATTATATTTACTTTTATTGTTTTTATAATTTCCGTGTACGAGTCCTAAGCTTTAGGGCGTGTTTGTTTTAGTTTAATAGTTATTAGCGTTCGCTAGGGGCTGACTAAGGAGTACGGCCCTAAATCTTCGCTAGGAGTTATTGACATTTATCTCGCTTTAAGGTAAGCGAGAGCCTATATACTTTCTATTTTAGGGGAGGGGGTTTCCTTTACATTTCTTTAGTAATTAATACACCGCATTCTCGGTTACTTTCTTATATTCTAATCGACGACACTATCAACTTACTTTACTACGACCTTCTTACGACAACGCACGATGTCAAACAACGGAAACATCGACTACGGCTACGGTAACCTTGAGATGAGTAGGTTCGGCAACATTATAATACCCCTTAGCTCTATTTTGACAGGAGTAACTCCTCTGTTTAGACTTAGAATTACTACTAAGTTAAGCCTTAATACCTTTATACTCTCTAAGGACACTACTTCTTAAACCTTAAAGACTTCTCAAAAGAAGAACAAGAGAAAGAAAGAAAAGTAAAGGACTAGTAGCTCTGATTCTACTAATCTTATAAGACTACACTAATACTTTAGCCTTACCTTTATTATAGACGACTTAAAGAACTTAAAAATCTATCTTAGTCAGCCTATACCTATCGCCGGAACCCTGAATGTCCTTATCTTTAATAGAATCGATGTTAGCAACTACTTCCGGATTCTCGATCGATACTTTATAGCTTATATAGTCACTAGTGATCAAGTCAAGAAAGAATAGGTTACTAAGTACACTACTCAAGCTTATACATGGACTATTTGGAAGCTTTCAAGCTTCAAAGAGGGTAGCTATGCTAGCTTCAAGGATGTTATAATCCAGGAGTACTAGCGTGATAATACAGAGTGTCGCCTACATACTAATAGTTATCTTAACCGACTTGAGCATGACTTCAAGACTCTTACAGGGGACGGCGAGCCTACTCCTAAACAGTGCCGCGACTTCCTCCGAGCATTTAGAGAGGTTACTGTCAACTATATCAACCGTAGCAACCTTATTAACAAGCAAGCCTCTATGAGATTTATCTTCTCTCTTCCTCAAAATCTACGAACTAAAGCTATACGGGCTACTTCCAAGAATAGTGGAACCCTGAACATTAATAGCATAAACCCATTCGGAAAGGTCTACTCTACTATAGAGGCCCACCTCAACTCTAAGAGGGAGCTAAACGCTATTGCTAAAGAATAAGGCATCACCGACCGAGCATAGAGTAACACTAATAATATTAACCTGTTCGCTAAGCGCTTTATACTTTAGCTAACGACTTATGCTATTCCGCCTCGTAATAGTAGACTAGTACCCCGGTATTAGTCTGACTTTGCTAACTACAGGGACAACTCCGCACAAGACGAGATTTCTAGAGTACTAAAGTAATAAGACGAGGAGCTATTTACACTTAATTTCCTTCCTACCTTAGAGAAAGTTACTAAGAACCTAAGTAAGGTCAACACAAGAGATTTGGATTTCATTACTAAAGGATTAAAACATATAAAGATTCTCGGAGTAGTAGTTTAAAGAGCCTCTAATGCTAACTTCACTGTTGAGGTTAATATATTTATATTCTTTAAAGAGGCTCAAGAGCAAGCTGCCGTCGACTACAGTACAGTAAATTCGAGTTCCTTGGGGTACAATAAGCGTGCTAAGGATAATTATAGTTGCCGCTAGTGTATAAATCAATACTAGCCAGGCATGAGACCCCAGGAGTATTATAGTTATATAAACTAATATTATAACTATAAGAAATAGATCGGTCTTAGTATTATCTATAAAGTCGACGACACTAATTATATTTATATCGGCTTATAGTAGGAGGGGAAGAAGTTATACCCTGTCCAGTTTCCCTCGGACAGAAGGTCTAAAAGACATTATATCTTAACACGAGTCTTAAACACCCTGTACGACCTTAACCTTAAGCGACGAGCTAAAGCAGTTAAAGAACTCCTTGAGGCAAGAAAAGAAGCTGCGCTTACTAGGGAAAAGGGAGATAAGGGGACACAATCTCCGACTGTTCCTACTATAAGTTGTATTAAGCTCATCGAAGAACCTACGGGGGACCTCAACTCGGATATCATTAGTCAATAGGACTGCACCGAATACTAATTAGTACAGATCCAAAATTTGCTAGCGTATGGCACTAATAGTACTGATTCTAAAGCTATAGTAGCTCCGGTCGAGACTAAGTAGCGAAAGGGAGTACTTAGACAAGAACCGTATAAGACTTCAGACAAGCTCTAAGAGAAGATTAAGTCTCAATCCACTTATAGCAAACTAAAGGCACCCCGCGATATTAAAGAACTAGTTAAGTTCGCTAATACTATAGACGTCAACAGCCCAACTAAGACTAGAATAACACCGTAATAGATTCTAGTCTATAATAAATCTAAAGTCTCTAACTTGAGCACAAAAACGACATCTACTACGACACCGAAAACATCTTCTAAAACATCACTTATTAGTAACACAATAAGAAAGAGAGCTTCGAAGTCTAAGGCACTAGTAACACTATCGGCTATCCCCAGACCTATATCCCGTATAGCGTCATCCCGAAGTCCTCGCGTGCAAGAGGCGTTGACTTAAAATAGTTATAAGCTTAATAACATCTTAGATAAATTACTCGCATAAAAGGAGCTTCCTGGAAACCTCACGCTAAGAGAAATCATAGTCTTTATAGACCCGCCTAAAGTATCTCGTCTTTCTACTAGAACAATTAACCGACGTATACAAAAGGAATTAATCGCTAATATTAATACCTTAGAGTTCGAAGAACCAGAATTAACAACTAGGGAAGATATTATTATATATTAAAAACTACTTCATAACACTCTATATACTCTTCCGAACCTCTATATTACTAATGTTTCTGTGACTACGAACTATAGACGACGACTTGAAGAAATCAAACGGGAAGGCCTTAAGTTAAAGTATAAGCATTGGGAAGAGCGCATTATAACTCATAGCTCTATTTTAAGAAATCTACTAGCAGCAAAGTTTAAAACACAATAAAGACGCTAGCGACTTCAATTGTTCGCATAATAAGAAGCTCTCATTGACAACTCAGTATTATAGCTTATAGTTAGCGCTATCCCGGTCTTTAGTCTGATCCTTATAGTATTACTTAGAACTATAATACTACTTAGTAAGTGTATCTTTAGGAACCTTCCGACGAAACGCACTCGCGCTCAAGAACTACTATATGCTGAAGTAGCCTTACTAAGGACGACGACTGAGACAAGAAACTTATACTTCTCACTAGTACTAAAGGTTATTATTACTATACCTAGCCGAACTAAGGTCACTAATGTCAGAGCTACCCTTGACACAAGAGCTGAAGTTAGTTACATAACACTTAAAGCAGCTACTCTCTTAGAGCTCCCTATTACTAGAAGCTAGACTATGGCTTTAAAGACAATTACTGGAGTTAAGTCCCGATTTATTGGTTTTGCTAACAATGTTACGGTTATTATAAGCAACTGCGTTGTCAATAACAGATTCTATATCATAGACGCCCCTAGTATAAAGGTCATTTTAGGCTTTCTATTCTTTCGCAAAGTCAGAGTATCGTTCCGCTATCCTAGAGACTATAATGGAGGCATTATACTGGCTCAGTTTTGAGATCAGTGATTAAGAGACATCACTACGGTCAAAACTAACGATACTACGGAGGATACCAAGGACACTAAAGCTCTTCGGGAAGAAAACGGGATAAGTATAATCTTTTTAAAATAAACAGACTCTAAAGATAACTACGAAGAAGAAGACTTCTCGAGAAAAAAGTAACTAACTATATATCGAGCGCTACTGTCGGTGCCTTAGAATGCTCGATTAACCCCTCACAACATAACCCTTAACTACTAAAGCTTAGAGGCAAGCTTTATAAAGGGGGGGACAAAGCAGTACTAAGTGATAATAATAAAGGCAATATTATTCTTATTAAGTACTTAGAAAGAGAGTTTTACGTCCTAAAATCAGTACTTAATGATTTTTAGTAAGAGGCAATCTTAGACATATTCCCGGAGGAGAAGTCAACTACAGAACTATTCTTTCTTAGAGCTTTTAGAGTTAGTTCTTTGATTAAAGCCACGCCTACCTTCGAATAGACGAAGAACTATAACGATCTCCCGATCAAGAACCCCTTTCGGAGCACTTAAAACACCACTACTCGGATCAATACTATGTACAAATCGAAAGCCAAGAAAGTCCAGCCAATTGACAAAGCCGACCTTATAAGCGACCCCCCAGGAGGGAGAGATAATTAGTATAAGAGATCAAAAGATAGAGGGACTAAGTAAGAACAGTTAAGGAAATATTAAGATTTATTACTACTACGCTTTACTAATATACCCCGCAACTCCCGACTTACGCCAGAGAGACTAGCCAAACTTGACGTCGAGAAGCTATTACAACCTAAAGAGAGAGCTCTCTTCAATGAAATAATGATTAATAGAGAAGGAGCTATAGCGTTCGACTGGCCCGAATGTGGTAGATTCCACGAAGATATCTCTCCCCTAGTCGTCATTAAGACTATTAAGTACAAAGCTTAGTAAGCCCCTAACTTTCCGTTACCACGAGCTTTAGTCCTAGAAGTCACGAAGATAGTACAAGAGCGTCTCGATAAAGGTATTCTTGAGCTTTCTGAAGGCTTATACTAAAATACTTGGTTTTTAGTAAAAAAGAAGGAATCTAGAAAATATAGACTTATTAACTTAGCCACTATACTAAATGCCGTCACACGAAGGGATACTAATCTTCCACCTTTAATAGATAAGTTCTCCGAAGAATTCGCTAGTTGCCACGTCGCTAGCCTCGTTAACTTATACTCTGACTATAATTAACAAACTCTCCACAAGTCTAGCCGAGATATAACTGCCTTTTATATTCTGAACGTAGGCTTAGTCAGGAATATAACTCTCCTTTAGGGTACTATAAACTCTATTACTTAGTTTATTAGAACGATTACTCGTATATTGAAGCTACTGATTCTTAACGTGTCTATGCTATTCTTAGATAATATAGGAGTTAAGGGACTATATATAGACTATAATTAAGAAGAAGCTCGTCTTAGAATCCGAAGATTTATCTTAGAGTATATTCAGAACCTCGACAAGACATTAGAACACTTAGAAAGAGTAAGTGCTATTATCGGCCCGAAGTCTCAGTTTTGTTTAGACGGTATATGTGACGGTTCTGTGCTGACGTCACGTGTTTAGGGGCTAGTGTTTCAGCTTTGAGATATAGGGGTCAGCTACAGCTACAGCTGTCCTTCTTCTATATCTATTGTCCTAAGAATAAGAGTACTGTCTTAATATTACCTGTCCAGAGTACAATCGTCACATTACAATAGATCCTCAGTTGAGACTGAGTACCCTAGGTCCTAGGTTTATGCTTATGTTCTACTCTAGGCTACGTCTCACGTCTCACACTTTCACGATTACTACGATTGAGCTTGTTGGGCTCATTTGAAACTATACGCACACGTTTTTTATCTCTTTTTTTATTATAGATTCTATTCAGATTCAGACTACTCTTGCAGACTTGCAAGCAGAGCTACAGCGCCAGCGCGACGAGATTACCTTCCTCCGAACGGTTATTGCGACTCGCACCCCCTCAAAACCGAAACCCTCTCTACCCGACCCCGAAAAATTCAACGGACAAGCCTACAAGTACGATACGTGGCTCCCCTCGATCAAGGCAAAGCTACAAGTCGACGGCATAGCAATTGGCGACGCTACTGCTCAATTCTATTACGTCTACCTCAACCTCGAGTCCCACGTTCAGGCTATGGTCCTACCTCAACTCTCCCAAGCCGACGAGTCGTCTCATGACTACAATACAATACTCGACCAACTTACGCGTGTCTACGACAACCCGAATAAGGTGCAGGAGGCAGAGGACAAGTTATACACTCTCAAGCAAGGCACCGACTCTCTCCACGCTTACATGGCTAAGTTTGAACGAGTCCTGTACGAGGCTCGAGGTCAAGACTGGCCAGACGTCAATAAGATCTCCGCGTTCCGGAACGGCTTGAATACAACACTTCGCAATCGGCTTGCTCAATAGCTAAACCTGCCTCGCCGATATTCCGACTTTGTCCGAATCGTTCAGCAACTTACTGGCCGCTCTTCAAATACCGCTTCCGGCCCAGCTCTCTATAACCCTTCTTCCTCTTCACACTACAACGCCAATAACCATCAGCACGGCGAGCCAATAGACGTCAACGCTGTAACCATTGGAGCAATTAATACTACCGCCGCCCCACGTGCTCGCTCAGTCTCCCCAGAGCTCAGGCAACAATTTAGGGCTAATAGTTTGTGTGTACGATGCGGACTTCCAGGCTATTAGGTCAAAGACTGCAAGTTGAGACTATACATTAATAGTACTAGCAAAGTAACGATTACTGCTATTAATGACGACGAATACGACTGTGAGGAAGACGAGCTAGACTCGGACGATCTAGACTATCCAGATGCTTAGCAAAGGAACATTTTTCATACTTGAGCGCTCGGGACGAGCTTTTTAGGAGGGGGGGGTGATGTGACGGTTCTGTGCTAACGTCACGTGTTTAAGGGCTAGTGTTTCAGCTTTGAGATATAGGGGTCAGCTACAGCTACAGCTGTCCTTCTTCTGTATCTATTGTCCTAAGAATGAGAGTACTGTCTTGATATTACCTGTCCAGAGTACAATCGTCACAGTATAGACATTATGGGATACGCCTATAACTCTAAGGGGAGAGAACCTTCGGCGAGACACTTAGTTAAGATCAAGAACTAGAACCTACTAAGTAACTTAATAGAAGTCAAGGTATTCTTAGGCCTTATTATTTACTTCTAAATTTAGATCAAAAACTTCTAACTAATCGTTAAGCTATTATACGCACTATTTAGAAAAGGAGTCAAGTTCTTCTAGGACCTAGAGATTTACGATAAAGTAATATAAACTCTTAAAGATATATTATACTCGTTTCTAGTTCTATGTCAGATTAATTATAGCGAGGGTACTAGAGAGATAGTTGTCGGTGTCGACTTAAGTAGCATAAGTTAAGGAGGTTTCCTTAGCTAAAGAGACTCTCTAACGAACAAGATACGACTTATAAGGTACAAGAGTAGTTTTTAGAGTAAGACTGAAGCTAAGTATAATGTCACTAAGTGAGAATATAAAGGTATACTTTATATTTTAAAGAAACTCAAGATCTAGCTCGTTAACGTGCACTTTGTTATTAAAATAGACGTTAATACCCTAGTTACTTAACTAAATAGAGCCGCCTACGATTATCTTAGCGCCTTACTTACTAGATGGCTTACTTAGATACGCCTATTTGATTTCGAAGTTCGGCATATTAAAGGCTTAATACACGTCGTTGCCGATCAGCTCTCTAGGAGGCCAAGGCATACTGACGACACGCCGGAAGAGAGTGATATAGACGAGGATTAGATACTTTCTGAGTTAGGAGCCTATGAGATCTGCCTTATAGAAGTATTTAACGCCGAAGAACCTATTAATTTAGAACCTAAAGAAGTAATAATAGACCTTAAATTACGCAAACGAAACGACATCTTACTAAATATAAAAGCAAAAGTGTAATACTTAAGAGACAAAAGGGAACTTAACTCCTCTGATAGTTTAAGCTCTATCGAAGGAGAACTACTTATCCTGGCTAATAAGTACAGCGAAGGGTACTAGCAAATTACCCGATACCTGACGACACTCAAGACTCCTAAGGACATAACTAGAAAGCAGTTTCGAGTCTTCAAATGGGAAGCTTTAAATTACGGTGTACATAGTCGCTGGATTTGGAGGCTCCCTATAAAAGGTTCTACTGTTAAGCTTGTTATTAACACTAATAAGGAGAAGGAAATTATACTTTGGAGCTACCACAATAATTCTAGTTACAAAGGGAGAGAAAGTACTTACTACTGTATCGCTACACAGTACTTTTAGAAAGGACTATTTACTAACTATATAAAATACGTCCAAACGTGTAAGAATTGTCAACTCTAATTAACGAAACGTCTTGAGGAGCCTCTTTACCCTACAGTATCAAATAGACTTATAGAAAAGTGGGCATTAGATGTTACCTACATACCACTACACAGGGGAAAAGGTTACCTTATTATTATAAGAGACGACATAAGTGGATAGGCTAAAGCTAGAGTTCTCTTTACTAGAGAGGCCAAACACATCACTACTTTTATCTAGGAAGATATTATTTGCCGTTATAAGTTGTTTTAGAGACTTATTATAGATAGAGGAACTAAGAATATAAGGGAAGTACTAGAACTACTCAACAAAATAGAGGTCGAGCGAATCAAGATCTCGGTATATAACGCTAGAGTCAATAGAATGATCGAACGAGGCCATAGACTTATTAAGAATGCCTTGTCAAAAATAGAAGGACGTTAGACTAATAACCTTTCCACAGTATTGTTTACTGACAGAACTACTATACATAATCCAACTAGTTATACACCATTTTATATAGTGTACGGTAGAGAAGCGATTTTGCCTATCGAAACAAGGAACCCTACGTAAAGAACGTTGTTTACTAAAGAGGTTCGTGACCGATCGAAGTTACTATAGCTTAAGGCTACATAGTTTTAGATGAGACAAGAACACATCGATGAGGCTATCTTCAGGAAGACTTAGCGTCGTCAAGAAAGCAAGGAAGCCTTTAATCTCAAACACGACATACAAAAGAGACTATTTAAAAAGAAAGACTTAGTCCTCTAATAGGACTTAATACGAGAGAATGATATGTCCTCAAACCAAGCACTCGACTTCAGGTGGCTAGGTCCCTACGAGATCGCTAAAACTTACGCCAATAAAGGTTATTATAGACTCAAGGAACTCGGCGATAATGGCCCTTAGCTACGATAAACCTTCGCCAGTAATAAGCTTAAGCTCTTCTATAAGAGAAATAACTTTATTTATAACAATAATAATAAAGTGGGAGAGGCCTCTAGCGAAGACGACAACTTAACTCCTCTAAATCTTAAACTAGACATTAATTTATAACACCTCAACGACCCCGAATTCTTAGAGAACCCTACGATTCCGACGATATAGCGTATTAGGGACAATAAGATAGTAATCAGAGTCCCCGAATTATTAGTACAGTAGCGCAGTGAGTACTAAGTAGTGTCTGACTCGGAATAAATATGCACGCTCCACACGCTAGCGTCGCCGATAATATTTCTTTAGTTAAATAAACTTAGCCCCAATAACTGTCACTTACTTCCACAAGTAACTATCGCGACACGAAACTTAAAGCTAACACTTCAGTATTAAGGCTTTAGTATTAAGGAGCTAGTACGAGGACGCATCCCTAGTCTTTAAAAGGGGGGACGACATACTGCCGCATATTAAAATCATTAAAATAATCACTAAACCGACTTTATACTACTAAGAACTACGATTCAGGACACCTTAGTACTATAACAAACACAAAGAAGAGCCTATATAGCCCTAAGTAAGTCAGAGAGAACATTAGCCCCACGCTATAAGAACACTTATCTCTCAAAGTAAAACTTAACAAGAAACTAGCGCCTTTATAAACTACTTACTATATACAAATATACAATAGGTTTAGAACGAGACTGCCATTATCAAGCTAACGATATTTTAGGCAGTAGAAAGTAACTTCGTTTGAATAAGCCAGTTGTCGGGCTTAATCTGCAGGACTAGATTCTAAAACAGCAGGTTAAACCTGTGGCCTAGGCTAGAAATTCGAGTCCAACGTGCTAGACACCCTAAAGAATATAGACGTAATATACTTAGGCGCTAACTCTTAGTAATTAATAAAAAGAGAGGAAATAATAAAGTAAGTCCATTGTTCCTAGGGACAAAGCCAACACTTATAGAGCTATTAACCCTAATATAACACACAGTGATCTATAAAGGACGATACTAAGAGTACTATCGACAAACTAGCCTTAAACTAGTAAGTAGATTACACGATTTATGTAAGGCGGGCAAAAGTCTAGGAAATCTCTTAACGAAGAGCTAATAATACGCTCAGAATTAGAGCCGTGCTCTTTAAAACCTTAAGGACTGTCCACAATAGCCTCAAATCTAGGAATTTGCCAGTCAGTACTCTCGTTAACAAGCCTAAGCAAGTCTCAGGGAGGTTCGCGATCTATCCAAGAAGATCTCTCATTATAGGCGACAGAATATAGCTAACGCTAACCTTACCCCACGTATTAGAGGTCTAAGTATGCCATCGGCCGACGACCCCTAGTTAGTGAACCTTTTAGGGATCGAGTATTAGTCGACTACCCCTAATCAGCTCTGTCTAAAGTCTCTCGCCTGTTAAGTCAGGGCCCCTTCTATATATACGTTAATACCTCTTAGTCCCTTCCCGTCGGAAAGTCTAAAAGAATAAAGACTTCTCTTACTATTCACTAGTGTTAGTAGACAAGAGGTAATATACTTCGCACTTAGAGTGCTAATAAGAGACTACAAGTTATAGACAACTTTTAAATATAGTACAATAGTTCTACGATTATAACAGACTTACAAGTAGGAGTGCCGCTATTCTAGGCTCGCATTAATATCGCTAAAGTAATGAAGACTCTATACCCTCGACCTCCAGCCAGGTTCAGCAATAAGTACTAGCAACCAATCAAGGCTAAGGGTGCGACCTTAGGTATTCTTATAGATGTTTCGTCACCGCCTATTACATCATTCCGAGAGGTGTCGTTAAGTAGAACAGACAGGGACAAAGCTAATAACCCATAAAGTAACCGGTCAAGAGTCAAGTCTAGCTTCGACCTCAAGATTAATAATAAGCTCTTTAACCCCTATTAAAGAACTAAAGCAATTAAGAGACCTTAATTATGACCGAACTACTATTCCGAGAAGATCTCTAGTTAATAGGACCCCACAATATACCATCTTATACTTAACTACTACCAGCTCAATAGTACTTAAGTTAACTAAACTCTTTTGCCCCTAGAAAGCTCAACTGTTTTAAAGACCCTCTATTAGCTTTAACAACAGGAGGTGACTTACTTGTCAAGGGGAGAAGGGGCCACTTCTATTATATTAAGAACTAAGAACTTATTATAGCCTCTTAACCCTACTTAACGCATTACGACTGTTAGTTTACCCACTCCTCCCGGCTTCCTGCTATAAACCTTTGAAGTTGGTGGATTTAGCCTCTACCCTATTCAATTAACTAATTGATGAGAGACTAGCGGAATGATGTCACTTATCTCTAGTAGTGTGACTTGCGCAAGTGTAATATAGACGCGTCTATAGAGGGACCCGAAAGCTACTTAGTGACTTATTTCTAAGGGAAGATTAGTACAGCGCGACACGCACGTTCTAAACCCGAGGAGTAGAGTTTAATACGAGTATCAAATAAAGTTGTCGATGATTCTTATTAAGTTTACGAGCTTAAAAGAAATAGAGGACATTATTTCCTTGACTTATAAAGAGAATATAAGCACCGGCACTACGAAGACGTTAGGCAATTTAATACTTAACTAGTTTAAGGTAAAGTCCTGGAGTTCACTTTAAGTATTTCTTAAAACACGAGTTAAGGACTAAAGATAGTAGTCGTACTGTGATTAGTATAGGAAAAGTATTAGCATAATCTGTAAATAGCTAGTTAAGTACAAGAGAAGAGATAGGAGTATAACTCACGAAGTTAAGACGCGTTAAGACCTCTATAGTATTAACCTTTAGTATTAAAGCTAAGAGCGCTTGGGCTAAGATGCGAACCGATTTTAATAACACCTCTAAGGTAGCTGATAACGAAGGACTCTTCTTGAAGGTTTATGAGGAGTTAGTAGAGCTTAGATAGTGTTATAGAAGGTCAACTTACTACGTTGAGGCGACTTGACTTTATACTAAAGTTACTATTTAGAGATCGAGGTACAGAAAGCTGAGGAGGGACTATATATAGGTTAACGTAGGTATTACGGAAGAAGTTACTGTCTAGCAAGAAGGAAGTAAGTAAGCAAGGAAAGCTCTCTACTACGTCACCTTTACGACTAGGCAACAGCGAAGTTGAAGGTGCTAAGCTCTAATAGCGCGCTAAAGTTAATAGTGAAGGCTAAAGTTATTATCTTAAAAGTACTGAATATAGAGAAGTTGGCGGCAGAGAGACTTCTGAGAGTACTGGAGTTATAATAGTTAAAGTTATCGTTAAATAGAAGGAGATCTTGCCTTAAGGGTGTAAAGAAAAGTGATAGTGAAGTCGATCTTGACATAAGCTTAGCGGGGAAGTTTGCTTTCTTTAGAGGTGTTATAACGAGAGAAGGTATAAGAGGTGTTATTTGATTAATAGAAAGAAGGAGGAAAGAGATCGAGACGCGTTGAGGTGCTTTATAGAGAGAATAATATTAAGGAGAGATTATTATATTTAGAGAGTTGAAGTTGGAAAGTTAGTGGGGGAGAGCCAGCCTTATATAAGGGGGCAAGAAGGTGCTAAGCGAGACAATTGTTTACTTTAAAGGTAATAAGTCAATTATCACGGGACTTTGTATATACTAGTTATATAGCATCCTACTGACGATTTGAGACGCTCTAATTAGTTGTTTACTTCTTTTTAGTATATATTACTCGAGGACGAGTAGAGTCTTTAAAGGGGGGGACACATGTGGCGGGGACAGCCGCTAATTTCTTTTGTCACATAACTAGGCTAGTCCTTCGCATATATAAAGAGCTAATACTTGACTATAGAACGTCAAGAACGTAACACTAGATATATTCTATTTATTAGAACCTTTTCCCTCCCCTCCTTTGCCGATTTATACTCTCTAGATATGTGATATCTTTAGATTTGATTGATCTGTTATTTATAGAGCCTAGAATCTCCTCTAGTGGCTCGCTACATGCTACCCTCTTGTTGTGTGGATTGGGGTTCGTCCCTCCCACACTACTAATATTAAGAAGATCTCTATAGTAAGCGCCTTTAGTTAGTAATTTGCCGAAAAGGCTCCACAAGTTCTTCTATCTTTAAGTAGTAATCTCGGATCACAGGACGTCGAGGGGTTTAATTAATCCTTTATAATACGTAGGCGCTCTTTAACCTCTTTAGTAAAGCTCGAGGGTTAAATCGGCGAGGCGCTGGCGGTAGGTCGTGTGAAGACCTTAGTCTTAAGGGAATCGTCGAGTGCCGCAAGCTTAGCTTGCCTCTAATAGTAGTCATTTATATCTATAAGGGCATCCCTTCGTTTCGCATTAAGCTAATGAGACTTAACGATTAGCTTATCGAAATAATTAATATTAATGAAGACTTATTAATTAAAGTACAGTTAAATAAGTATATCTAATGGCTATTTTAGCCAATTACGGTTCTTTTTATATGATTACTTTAGGTCGTAATACTTAAGGAACTTCCGACTAATTAGGACGTTAGTATTTCTTAGGTTAATTACTAGGAAAGGGAAGTTAATTTACTAGTAGTCGATTGTTAAGGTAAGTAAGACGGCCGTATTAATTAACTTGCCTTTCTTATTATTATAGCTAGTTAAGATAATTAATTAAGGGAGGGATATAAAAGAAATATCAAACTACTTGACGAGTCGATACGCGAAAGAGGTTTTAATAGTACTAAAAATATTAACTTTATTATTAATATATATAAGTGTTTTAATAAAAAATCTATTCCTTCTTAGTTTAATATTAATTAAGAATTGTTATCCTTTAATAAGAGCACGAAAATTAAATACTAAGTCCTTTTATAAGTTGTAGCTTATATTAAGGTGTAAGTCTTTATCACGGCTTAAGAGTTTTTTAAGAGCTCGTTAGTCTTTAGGTCCTCGCTAATAACTAACTCGGAAATCGACTTATTAAGAGCCTAGTCTCGACGGCGCTTAAGATAATCGCTAGCTTAATAATTAGTCTTACTATAATAAAAATAAGTGTTAGAAGAGACGTCTTTAAGTATAAGAGGAGGTACAAGGGACTTAGGTTAGCGCAAGACGGGCGAAGGAGAGGGCGTACGTTAGCGAACATCCGACAGTAGTCTTAGACTCGGGGTTACGAACCTGAAATCAGTAGTCTGTGCGCCACAGGGCATTTCACAGCCAAATAAAAAATCGAAGTATTTTTTAGGAAATATAATTCAAAAAGCTAGTTAAAAGAAACATTAATACGCTTCTTCTTTATAATATACACGAACAAAAAAGTTAAGAGATTACATCGTTATTTAGTAATTATCAAGTCAAGTTGCCGACTTCAGGTTTTCAAAGCCTGAAAGTGTCTCGCTAAACAGCCTGTGGCGCACAGACCCGTGAATCCAGGTTCGTTAGGGGTCTTCTTACTATAGTAGCCAGCGTAGGGGAGGTGGCACGCTAGTTTTCTCTCTTTAAGATGCCGCGCGAGTCGTTAGTGTTAAAGGTTACGCTAGACTAAGCTTTACGGGTCGAAACGGCTTTCTCTAACGTAATATTACGGCTCTCTTAATTTATAATAACTAAGAATTTATTAAGAGTAGTATAATTACTATTTATTTTATACTTTTTGATATAAATTATATATTTAAGAGTTAAAGATACTTTTTTATATATATCTTTAAACTAACAAGCGCGAGCGATTTTACTTATAATAGCGTATAATATAAATTTAACTTAGAAGTCGTTATATATTATATTACTTATAGTAAGTTAATTATATAATCTCTTAATAACTTAGACCCGGTTGTGATTAAAGAATCGCTAGTCTAACGCCTTTAATACGTCAGCTACTATGTCAAAGGTTCCGGCATAATCGGGATTTATATATTAAAAGATAATAGTCTTAACTTCGCTAGCGGTACATTAGAAGTAAGCCTTAACTTAAGACATTTTACTCTTAAAGTTACTAAAGTATTCTTTTAAGAATAACTTTATCTTTATCTTTTAAGTATTATATTTAATATCTCCCTTATAATTACTAAAGGGGAGTCGTAAGTACTTAACTTTAAAAGGCTCTACGACTAAGATTAATATATTTAGCTTTGGCAAATAATAATCGGCGGTTGGCTAGAGATCGGCTATAAGAGCACGTGTTAACTAATTAAAAGAGGGGAAGGAAATACGAGTCTCTTAACGCGAGTTATTAATAATATATTAAGTAAGGGCCTACGTGATAGTAGTGGCGATAGTAAAGCTCACGAAGTCCTTAATTAGTTAATTTACTTTAACTTATTAAGTAGGGGTAAGGCCTTTTATATCTGTAGGCTCTAGTAATACGTCAAAGAAACGCTGGGGTTTATCCTCTAGGTCTAAGTCGAATCCGTTAAAGCTTTCTAACTCTTCTGAAAGGGTCTCTACTAAAGGGATAAGGGTAGTGTTAGTAAAGCCTAGCCGTACAAGGGCGCTTCTTTCTCTAAAGCTTCGCCGACGAGGGGGAGAAGTTAATAGTAGTAGTAAGATGGGGTAAGGAGGTATTTGAGGTTATTAATCGATTTATTAATTAAACATATATTCTAAAATAGTAACGTACGTTAAGTTATAACAAGGTAAGTTAATCGCGAGAGAATATCTAGCTTTCTCTAGGATAGTCTATTATTAAGGCAAAGAGGTACTTATCTATCGAATAAGTCAAGGTGTTAAGGCTCGTTATTAACTTACTATAAGGGCAGGTCGGTAAGGCGTAAGACCAGGTAAGATATAATACTTTACAGCGAAGGGGTATTAGTCTTTTCTTATATTACGGCTAACAAAAGGTTAATACGACGAGTAAACTTTAGTTTTGTATTTAGGCCTAATATTACGCTCAAAATTAAGAAGAAAAGATAAGGAGAAAAGGAGAGTTCTCCGTAAGGGGAAGCTTAAGTATAAATACACGAAGGACCCTCCTAATAGGGCCTAGCGCAGTCGGGGGCCATTTACATCCACATGTCGCATACTCGCCACCTAGTCTTCCCCATTAGGCTTAGCGCCGTCGTATAGCCAGCGATGCTACGAGCCCGTGTCGGTTAGAATACGAGGCGCATCGGAGGTCGTAACAAAACTCTAATTGCAGAGATACACTTAATAATTGTCGTTTAAATACGTGAACTTAGTTGTTTTACTTGAACCTTGCGTATTTCGATACTCCTTATAATATATTTATTTAAACTATAACCTTTTATAATACCGGCTTCGTTTATATTTTATCGTTAATTAGCTAAAATAGCTTTAATTGCCGGAATATCTAGTTTTTGGAACTAAGGCCGTATAACTTCAGACCGAGCGTAATTAACACGTACAAAATCGACGTATGTTTGCCTCTTAGTCTTAAGAATAGGATTACGAGCTAGAAATCGTGTTATATAGTGTTTTTTAAGTGGTTTGTAGTCCCCTTAGAGAGCTAAAAGCCTCTCTCCAAAAACCCGAATCTATACGTGCGTAACTCTATAGCCAAGAGCCTCTTAATTCAAAATCTAATCTGTCAATCGATTCTCTACTACTATAGGTAATCTTTGCAAGTGGCTAGCGGCTTCTTGATGTAACTGAGTTGTTACGTTGCGGCCTTAAAGAGTAGACCTTAGAACACCCTACTCACGTGATGCCTTTCGTAAAGACTTACTATTTGCCACTTCTTCTAAAGCGCACATAACGTCATATTTAGTATATTAAGGTTTCATGATGTAAACAATTTACATTCTAAATTTTAAGAAAATCGATTAGAGGATTAAAATTTAATTAATTATTAAAGTTGACAGGTAAGAGTGGCGGTGAGGTTAAGCGAGGTGGCCGGAATGCGGGGGTAGCCGGAATGGGGGGGTTAGACGTTACCACGCCTCAGAGTTTCCTTTCCGTGAGGCTCAATATCCTTCGCTCGACAAAGCTTATCCGCTTCACTATAAATATAGCATCTAGCAGCCTACTTCTTCAACCACCCATTGGTTTTATGGCTTGACTTGTTCGTCGTTTCCACACTGATCAAGTCATCGTAAACTCGATCTGCCATATTTGTCATTCCTACCTACCGCGGAACGACATAATTAAGTAACGAAAATCAAAACCATGAATAGCATCTCCAAAGGAAGGCGGATCCAGAATGGTGATGGGAGGACAGTACTCAAACCAGCGAGGAGGGATTGAAATCCCGCTCTTGTTGGTGTGCTATCGAGAATCACTGCGTCCAGAGTGACCATTCAGCCAGCCAGCTTTTAAGCTAATCAGCAAGCTGAGATAAATCTGTAGTCCATTCAGCTCAAATATATTTGTAGTCTATTTAGCTGTAATATCGTGAGCTTAAAAGCTAGCTTTTAAGCTCGTACGATTTTTTTTAAAGATTTTGGAGTAAGTTTATAAGCACTTAGTGTATGCTTTATATACCTTCGCTTTGTTGATTTAATGCCCCGGGACGGAAAAACTTACTCCGATAGGCCAAATTTAGGTGGTGAGGCCCGGCAGGATTTGAAAATCCCCTCACTTTATATCAATGATATATATTAAGTGCCCAAAATCACCAAAAACACTACCACAATCATGTCTCGCCGTACTACACTTATTCCAATTGATGATAATCGATCTAAGGCATCTGCGGCGACATCTGTAGGTCTTGTAATTAATCCCTTTGCTCGTATGATAGCCCCAGATTCAGATTCCGTCTCACATCTCCCTCCAATAACCTTTACTTTACGAGACCTTTACTATCGACTTACGCCTTAATACAATATAAACTATAATCCTTACAAGCTTGAACGAGATAATTTAAAGGCTAATTACTCGCTGTACGCCGCTAAAGAGCCGTTATTCGATGACCGGCCTATTAAGGTAGCAAATCTGCCTAAGGGGTATGTTTTAGCTTAGGGTTAGGGTTAGGGTTAGGGTTAGGGTTAGGGTTAGGGTTAGGGTTAGGGTTAGGGTTAGGGTTAGGGTTAGGGTTAGGGTTAGGGTTAGGGTTAGGGTTAGGTTAGGGTTAGGGTTAGGGTTAGG